>OX456523.1:233120002-233220002 GCA_949748255.1 Eustalomyia histrio
ATCTATTCGGAAAAATGTTCTACAGGATGGTACTCTTTTAACTACTGATAAATACAAAGCAACTAGTTTCAATCAGTACTTTTTTAAAGCAATTGAAAATCTAAGAAGCAATATACCATTTTATCCAGGTGATGATATTAATACTTTGCGAACGTTAAGTCCAGTGACAACAAGATTTGATATTGTTAAAGTAAACAAAGAATTTGTAGAAACAATTTGGATGGAATATCAATGAATAAATGTTCATAAAGCTCTTAAGTTGACTTTTAATTTGCCTATTAGATATCATACATTGGATCTATTTAAATACAAGGCAACGAATATATTACCTGTATAAAATGCAGATTCTGAAATTTGTTTTCAAATCAATCAGGAGTATTGCAAATTCTTCAATAAGACTACAACAAAATGTGCAAATCACTAATAGGCATAAAAGACAAGCGCAAAATCTCTCGATAACAAGATCGTCTTGAGCTATCGAAACAACGTATCCGTTTTGCTGGTCCAAATGAATTTAACAATTTACCAATTACACTGCAAAATATTTTAATCCTTTCAACATTCAAACGCGAACTGAAACTACTGTTATTAAACACTTCTTTAGTAAATATGAAAATTTGTTAAAAAATTTAATATAATGATTTAAATATAAATATATAATAATTTATTAAAATGGATTAACACCCGTTGCATATAAGCCTCTTTTATGCCAATATTGGTGCTGAGGCTATTAATTTAAAAAAATTAAATTTTATGTAAATAAATGAATTACAAATAAAAAAAAATCGAACCATTTTAATTGATTACTCGGGTCGAATAACTATTTGAGTTTTAAATTATTTGTTTCGAAATTAACCGCAATAGAGGCGATTAATCGAGTAATCGGTTAATCAATTAACCGAATTGGAAACACTACTAAAATGTTCTTAAGAAACACAATTTTTGCCGCAAAGCGATCAACCACCGCCCGAACTTGAGAGAGTATTGTGTACTATGTGTAAGATATTTTTTGAGCTCTTAAAGTTAAAAAGGTTCTTGAGGATCTAAATGTAAATAAAGCAGCGGGGCCGGACACTACGAAAACTGCTCGCCCATTGGTTATTCTGTTTTTTTTGTCGTACCATGCGGGTGTCTTCCCCTAATGCTGGTAAGTTGCCCTAAAAGGTCCCATTTACTTTTCTGTCTTTTAAATTAAAAAAAATCGGAACATCATCCCGAAAAGAGATTTTGTTAGGCTTTGGTAATAAAGTATGAAAATTCAAATAAATATTTTTTATTTTTTAAAGTGCCAAATCTATGTTCAAATATAGGAAATATGGTGTTTATAATCGTATTTTTTTTTTTTTTTTGGTTTTCAGGTTTCCATACAAAAATTGGCATAATTTTGTAAACGCAAGGATTCGTTTATACTACGCCTGACATTGTCTCAGTGTACAAACTGAGCAAGCAAATTCAGTTTCCATTCGTTTTTTTTTTATTAAATATTCGCCAAAGTTAATTGAATAAAAATATTTTGTGTACTAACGCTGGGATTGCATGATGCATAATGTAATAAAAGGATAACTCAATTACATACATACAACCATATACAACTATATATTTTTTAAATCCAATATTGAGTCAAAATTTTTTTTCTTCATTTATTAAAACACCATACATATTTTAAGGACTAAAAGACTATGGAAAAAATGGTCAATTAAAAAGTCATGTCATAATTGTACAAACAATAAAAATAGTGTAATTGATTTAAGGCAACTCTATATAGATTAATTTGGATATTAATTAAAATTTTTTAACCAACGAATATGAAAAATAAAAGAAAACAAGTTGATTACATTTAATTGTATCTGTTTAAATTTAAGGTTAAAAAAAAATTGTATGAGATAAAAATGTAGGGGTGGGAAAAGTTGTTTGTTGGAAAGATGTTTCTACGCCAATAATTTTAAAACTACTTGATCGCCTCTGTTAATTTTTAATACCAAACTACTTAGAATAATGTTTAACATTTTTATTAAAAATCAGAAAACCGGCTCACTTATTAGAGAAGCAATTGATTGGATTTGAAAAAATCTGGCCCTAAATTTGTATAAGAAGAAAAATATGCAGTTTATGGAGTCTCAGTTTAATATTTCTAATGTTACAAATGTTAAGCCTTATATGGTTTAATTGAATTTCGCCTTATCAATAACAACCATAAACTGTATGCAAACAAAATTGAAAATAAAAAAAAATTCTAATAAATTTTTAGAAGTATGCAATATGCAATATACACAGATGTTAATAGACCTGCAATAAAAAACTGATATACAGAAGAGAACATATAACTAATTGTAGCTAATAAAACAAATACTGCTACAAACATTCATATACATGGAAAATTAATTCACATGCATATGCATTAAAAAAAAAATCACTTAAATTGTCAATAAAAAAAAACCTGTGGCATTTGATAATAAAAGCCTTTTGCAATCCAAAAATTTATTCCATTAGCAAATTAAATTTAATTTTCCTCTATCTCTGGCAGTTTTTTTTTTTTGAAAAATATTTTAAAGCTTAAGCTTTTGTAAAATTGTATTGAGTTTAAAATTGATCCGCCCTAATGTACAAAATCATACACACCAATACCAGAACTTCTCTATTGCTCTTTCTAAATAAAAACTTTGTCTATTAGTCTTGTTTGGTCTCATATACCAGCATAAGGTACAAATGTTCAATTTAAGAGAAAACAAGGTAAAAAATACATACAAAAAAGAAAATTTGCCTGTTGAGTGTATCAAAAAAAAAAAAAGAAACTCTTTGAACCAATTGCTATTGTTAGTAGGGTTTTTTTTTCTATTTTTCTGAAATTTTGTTTGCTAATTTCTTATATCCCATCTATTCTTGTTACGGAAAAGTGTTTTTTTATATTATGGGTATTAGTTAAAATTTAAAGAGTACATAAAATTGTTTATGGTTTAGTTTGCAGTAATTAAGTCATGGAAGCGTAAACTTAATTAATATTGTCCTTTTTTTAGCTTCTGTTTTATGTTTTTATGCTGTAAATTAACTAAAGTGGGCAAAATAAATTACCATCAAACTCCCCCCAAAAAAAAAATAACACTGTTGATCAAATTATAACTTAATAGGATTATGGTAGCACAAGACATAAATTTATAACCGTGTTTTTTAATATATATGTACAATAATTTATTAACAACAAGAAACAAGTACGTACCAAAATTAAGTAGGTCCCCCATTTTCTACCAAAAACTTTTGTGTTACACATCCGTTTTATTTTACAATATATCAAAGAATTAAAACCTTTTAAAACTTTTTATTACCTAGAAAACACATTCTTGTAACTGATAACAAAAAATTATATACCAGATGGAATGGAGGAAAACCCTACAATACACCTAGGGCCAAAAATGTAAAAGACATTAAGTAAAGACGTTATTTAGTCAAAGGCAATATTCAAGAATTGGGAAAAAATCTTAATAGCCAAATTTTTGAATGTTTATTATAATTGGCGTTATTTTCTACAATATATGAAACAAGTAAGAGCGGCTAAATTCGGCTATGCCGAATCTTATATACCCTTCACCATGGTTGGGAAAAAACTGAAGTTTATATATGGACATATATGGAATGGACAGATTTATATACGGACACCTTTAAGAGGAAATTAACCATTTAGTTTGGAGATAAAACTTGGACTCGGGAAGATTTATGGTTTCAGAAAATAGTTTTTCAGCAAATATGTTATACTAAAGATTTTCGATCTTTTGCTATATAAGACGTATGCATAGGTCATAATACAGCTCTAGAATAGTGTTTGTTGTTTGTGTATAAAAGGTGAAGAGGTGAAAGAAAAGAATTTCAACAAATCGTTAAAAGAAATCACTACAACTGCATGTGTTTTATTTCTACAAAATAGTTTGAGTTAGCTGGCAAATTTTCATTTGGAATTTTATTTCGCTTTTTTATTAGAAATATTTGTAATTTCTTTAGCTTAATTTTAAAAATTTGAAGGAAAATAGTTTATAATTTTTTTTTTATAAATTATTATAAGTTATGATCTAAAATAGTTGCACTCAAAAGTAAATTATGTATAAAATTTTCTTAATATGTGAGAAATAAAATGGTTTAAAAATCTTTTTATAAATTCTTTTAAATCGGAGCAAAAAATATAAATAAAACCGTTTGTATTTTGTTTGTATCAGAGGGTTTTTATAAAAATTTTGATGTTTTTAGCCTTTTTATGGATTATTTAATTATTAATATAAAATTTTATTTAAATTAATTATTAAATGTAAAAAAAACAAAAAAAAAATCTTAAGAAAATAAAAAAAAATGTACAAAAAAAAAGTGAATTGACCGGGATTCGAACCAGCGACCCTTCCACCTGTGGTGAAAGGTATAAAAACGTTTGTATTTTGTTTGTATCAGAGGGTTTTGATAAAAATGTTGATGTTTTTAGCCTATTTATGGATTATTTAATTATTAAATTAACTATTAAATGTTAAAATAATTATTAAATGTTAAAAAAAACCAAAAATAAGCAAAAAAAAAGTTTTAAGAAAATAATAAAAAAAAAATGTACAAAAAAAAAGTGAATTGACCTGACCGAGATTCGAACCTCGAACCCGCGGCCTTAGAGAAAAAAAGTATTTGTGACATAGCGTCTAGACAACTGAGCTATTGAAGCTCACACAAAATCATCGTCAATAGAGGTACATATATAAAAGTCTTCGTTCATTAGAGCTTTGTTTAGTTTTTATTTAAATGACAAATCTTTATATGTGTGTTGTTTGTGTATAAAAGGTGGAGATGAAAGAAAGGAATTTTAATTATTAATATAAAATTTTATATAAATTAATTATTAAATGTTAAAAAAAAACAAAAATAAGCAAAAAAAAAGTCTTAAGAAAATAATAAAAAAAAAATGTACAAAAAAAAAAGTGAATTGACCTCACCGAGATTTGAACCTCGAACCCCACGGCCTTAGAGAAAAAAAAAAGTATTTGTGACACAGCGTCTAGACAACTGAGCTATTGAAGCTCACACAAAATCATCGTCAATAGAGGTACATATATAAAAGTCTTCGTTCATTAGAGATTTGTTTAGTTTTTATTTAAATGGCAAATCTTTATATGTGTGTTGTTTGTGTATAAAAGGTGGAGATGAAAGAAAAGAATTTTAATTATTAATATAAAATTTGATATAAATTAATTATTAAATGTTAAAAAAAAAAACAAAAATAAGCAAAAAAAAAGTCTTAAGAAAATAATAAAAAAAAATGTAAAAAAAAGTGACCTGAATTGACCTGACCGAGATTCGAACCTCGAACCCGCCTTAGAGAAAAAAAAGTATTTGTGACATAGCGTCTAGACAACTAAGCTATTGAAGCTCACACAAAATCATCGTCAATAGAGGTACATATATAAAAGTCTTCGTTCATTAGAGATTTGTTTAGTTTTTATTTAAATGACAAATCTTTGTATGTGTGTTGTTTGTGTATAAAAGGTGGAGATGAAAGAAAAGAATTTTAACACATGGATGTGTTGTTATGCTCAAAATTCTACATACATATTAAATAAAGGGATTTTACTGGAAAAATTAGAGGTAGTCCTGGTTTTTTGCCATTTATTAACCGATCTGTCTGATTTTCAATAGCAAACAGAAATGGATCACATGTAACAGAAATAAATAACAATCAAGTTCTCATCATGCCTGGGTTCTTCGGAAAACCCATTTCAACACACAGACGGACAGACGGACATCGTCAAATCAACTTTGCTCTTCATAAGGACCCAGAATATATATACTTTATAGGGTCTAAGATCAATATTGTAGAAATTACAAACGGAATGACAAACTTATATATACCCTTCCACCTGTGGTGAAGGGTATAAAAATATCCCAGAATATGAGAATTTTTCTTAGAATCTGAGAATTTTTTTAAATGAAAAAGCATTTTAGAATCTGAAAATTTTTCTATATGACAAATATTTCAGAATCTGAGAATTTTTCTATATGGAAAAATATTTCAGAATCTGAGAATTTTTCTATACAGAAAAATATCTTAAAATCTGAGAATTTTTCTATATCAAAAAATTTGTCAGAATTTCAGAATTTTTATATATGGAAA
Source organism: Eustalomyia histrio (assembly GCA_949748255.1). Lineage (NCBI taxonomy): Eukaryota > Metazoa > Arthropoda > Insecta > Diptera > Anthomyiidae > Eustalomyia > Eustalomyia histrio. The sequence continues at coordinate 233,126,133 of OX456523.1, forward strand.
AATATCTCAGAAACTGAGGATTTTTTATATAGAAAAATATTTGAGAATCTGAGAATTTCTCTATATGGCAAAATATTTTAGAATCTGAGAATTTTGCTATATGGAAAAATATCTCAGAATCTTAGAATTTTTCTTTATGGAAAACTATCACAGAATATGAGAATTTTTTTATATGGAAAAATATCTCAGAATTAAGGATTTTTCTATATGGAAAAATATTTCAGAATCTGAGATTTTTTCTAAACAGAAAAATATCTCAGAATCTAAGAATTTTTCTGTATGGAAAAATATTTCAGAATCTGAGAATTTTTCTATATGGAAAAATATTTCAAATGTTAGAATTTTCTTTATGGAAAAATATTTTAGAATCTGAGAATTTTTGTATATGGAAAAATATTTTAAAATCTTAGAATTTTTCTATATGGTAATATATCTCAGAATCTGAGAATTTTTTTATATGGAAAAAACTTCAGAATCTGAGAATTTTTCTATATGGAAATATATCTCAGTATCGGAAAATTTTTCTATATGGAAAAATATTTCAGAATATGAGAATTTCTCTATATGGCAAAATATTTTAGAATCTGAGAATTTTGCTATATGGAAAAATATCTCAGAATCTTAGAATTTTTCTATATGGAAAAATATTTCAGAATCTGAGAATTTTTCTATACGGAAAAGTATTTCAGAATCTGAGAATTTTTCTATATGGAAAAATATTTTAAAATCTGAGAATTTTTCTATATGGAAAAATATTTCAGAATCTAAGAATTTTTCTATATGGAAAAATATTTCAGAATCTGAAAATTTTTCTATATGGAAAAATATCTCAGAAATTGAGGATTTTTCTATATGGAAAAATATTTCAGAATCTGAGAATTTTTCTATACAGAAAAATATCTCAGAATCTGAGAATTTTTCAATATGCATATATATCTCAGTATCTTAGAATTTTTCTATATGGAAACATATCTGAGAATTTTTCTATATGTAAAAATATATTTAAAAATCTAAGAATTTTTCAATATAAAAATATATTATATAATATGAGAATTTTCCATATAGAAAAATGGAAACTTAGAATCTAAGAATTTTCCTATATGGAAAAAAATACCAGAATTTAAAAATTTTCCTATATTGAAAAATATTTCAGAATATGTTGAATTTAAAAGTTATGAAAATTTTTGGTATTTTTTTATATTATTTTCAGAAGTGCCTCAGTTTTTTTGTTACTTTTATAAAATATTTAATATTGTCATCATTGTTTCTTGTGGTACAATAAATTTTTTAACAACCATTAAACTTTTTGATACAAATAAATAAAAAAAAACAACTTTTCGTATGAAAATAATTTCTTGTAACGATCAATTTTCTTTAATAAAAAAAATAAATATAAAAATAAGTAAGAAATAAAAACTTTAACCATTATAAAAGTTACATTTTATGACACACTATTGTACATAACACAGGCAAAAAAAAAAAAAAAAAAATACACCAAATACTTTCAAGACACTATATAGTCTACATATGCATAAGTGTTGTTGAAAAGTTCTTGCATCCCAACAAAATTTTTTTAAATATACTTTGATTTGTATTAAGACAAAAGGCTGTTTTACAATTTTTAATTAAAGGAGATAAATTATTATACTAGCAAACAAAATTTGCTGCATTTTCATTTAACAAATTTTTCATAAACATACTCGTATAGAGAAAGTGTCAAAATCGAAATTTTGTAAATTAAAAAAAAAAAAATTAGAAGAAAACAAATTAAAAAAAAAAAAAAATATTACAAAAATAGTTAATCCTATTAGAAGACATTGATATTGAACACGACATTAGCCTAGGGTCTCTTCTTAAAAACTAAATTATATTTATGGTTCAAAGAATAATAGGATTATGGCAGTACTCGCTTAAAGGTTATGGTTTTAGCTTAAAAACTTGTACGTCAGTTGCCATAAAATTTGATTATGTGATATATACTTGTAGTAATTTTTCACCAACTAATTTAGAGTTAACGCAAGTTTTCGCCAAATGTCGCAATTTTTTAAAAGCGAAAATCGTCCTAGCTGCTAAAGTAACAACAATAAAATTACCTTTTTTGGGAATATAATCATTACTTGGTAAAACGTATAATTTGACCACAAATTCGATTTTCTGTAAGCGTTGGTTTTATAAATTAATTTTCATTAATTTTCGGGCAATATCGCTATAATTAAGCTATAAAACGAAATTTGAAAAATGTCTTCCACACAGATAATTTAAATGGCATTGAAAGCAAAAATTGATAAATTATAAGAAAAATGATTTTCTTAGCATGCTTAAGGCAATTATATAAAACGCCCATTTATTCGAGTATTGATGCAATTACAATTAAATCTTATAATTTTTGCTGGGATACTTCTCATACAAACAATATGTAAAATTTATTACCTTATGTTGGTATTTATGTGTGTAGATAGATATATGATGATACTTTGCAAGAACAAAAAATCTGTTAAAGAAGGCAACAACTTAAGTGTTGCTGTATTTTTCTTGTCAATGTATGTGTTGTCTTGTTTGCCTTAAAACTTTAAAAGCTACATATGTTGCAGTTGCTTGTGTTAGTATGCAAATGACTTTTTTTATAAATTGTATCAATTTTCTTATAACCAATAATACTGTTAAAAGTATCAAATGCTTTATTTGGGTAAAAGTTTGTCAAAAACACTTATACACATATAAATTACTGCCATAAATTTACCAAAAATGTTTAAAATTTATTTAGTATGAAAGTATTTTTTTAATAACAAATTTAATAAAAAATAAATCATTTTAACCCTTTAATGCAGTTTTTTCTGATAATAACAATATTTATGGTGAAAAGTCCCCACAAATTTCATTACTCTATCAACTTTTTAAACAGGGTCAACTTTCCCGCATTCCCCAAATTCCCTTAAATTAAAATAAATAGTGTATTTGAAATTCCTGATTAATTAATAAATTTTTAACCAGGTCTACTTAACAAAATTTAATAATATTGTTCAATGATTTATTTGTCTCATATAAGTATGGAGTGCCTCATTTATGTAATATTTTGTAAACTTAGCAATTTATTGCTGATTTTATTGTACTTATACATATTTAGTTAACAGATTTTGTCGATTTCACTTAATTAAAATAATATAATACTAAATACTAATTTAAAAATAATATAATAATCCCATCTTCTGGTAAGTCTTGAGATCCCAAAAAAATTCGATTACCAGTATTTGTAAAAATCCGTTCAGATGTTCTCTGCCATCTACTACTCAGCAATATTGGCTTATTTGTTATAATAATGGACACCCCAGCGTATACTTAATATATAAATTTATAATATTGCTCATACGCATTGTTGCACTTCGAATTTGTTTACTCTAAAATAGAAATAAATGATCATTTGACATGAAATTTGTGTGTTTTTCGAATAATGGCTCTTATGACTTAATTTTATTTGGAATAACCTAAAATTCATTAGTAAAGCAAAAATGTTGTATTGGAAATTAAAAAAAGGGAAAAGAAACTAAAAATCAATCCTATTATTTTATTATTCATTTAAAATCGTTTAGTATTTGTGTGCGGTGGAAGCAACCATTTATTTAGTAAATATATATTAGAAATTTGGTACATTCTATCCAATTTAATAAAAAATTTTAGATATTCAAAAGTGGTAACTATAAGTACGGTTATTCTAATCAAATATATCATTTAATTAGAGTTTCAGTAGAAGTAACCGAATTGTGAATTGTATTGATAATACACGTCACTAATGTTTGGTATTGATAAACAAATTTTATACTAATATTTGTTTGTGGTGGGTAGACAGGTAGCTCAGTACTCCAAGTTCAAATGCCGGAAAAGGCAAACATTTAAAAAATTATTTTTTTTATTTAAATAAAATATTCAAAAGTTTATATGGCAAATAATAAAAATAAGTTCTGGTGCATTAAGCAAGAGTGTAAACTATGAATCTGATTGCCCAGGTTCGATACCGGAAAAATATAAAAATAAAATTTTTTTAAAAATAAAATTTTGTGGAAAGTAATAATATTTCTGTGGAATATAAATATTAAATTGTACAACTGATGAATATTGGCTTTCACAACTTAAAATATAATTTTATATGAAAACAGTTGTTGTAACCACCAGAATTCGATTGGCAACAAAATTCGGTGGCCAAAACTGATAACATAAAATTTGCAGAAATTATAAAAAACAAAATTTTTTTATAAAAAAATAAAATAATTTCTAAAATAAAATTTTTTTTTAAAACTCAAAAATTATCTGAAAAGTATAAAAATATGGATTTATCGTGAATATCGATATCACAAATACGAGCGCTAATTTTGAAATACATAGAAAAAGGAACAAAAATAGCTGGAAAATCAATTAAGAGTCATATGAAAAAAAAAAAGAAAAGATAACGTAGTAATTTTAAGAAGCTTCTAAGAACGAATCTAAGATCAGAATTAAAAAAAATAAAAATTTTGGCCGTGAATTTTAAACAGCGTATATTGAGGATTTAAAAGTTATATTTTGAAATGGTTCACTGATTACGAATCAGAATTCAAAAATTTAAAATACAAATTGAAAAATCTAATATGGCGATGAACATTTTGGAAATAATTTACATTTTAAAATTAAAAATGTATAACCCAAAAAAATACTAAAAAGACCCAAGATCAGGACTAGAGTATCGTGTAGTTGCCTACAAAATAAAAATAAACCGCATAGAAATCATTTAGCGGGACTTAGCTGTACAGTGACAACCGGTTTTGTGAAGCTAAATTTATATTTTGCTGTTTTGCTGGTTTGAACATATTTTTAAAAAAATTTATGCAACTCTTGTATGTTTGAGAATTTTTTATTATAAAGATGCTAAAAATTCCATCTTTGCGTAATGATGGAAATTTCCATCATAACATTTTTTGATCAAAAATGCTCTTTGATATTTAATAAATTGCAACATTTTAAATGACTATTGAATAAATTGGAGCACAGCAGTCAAAAAAAAACAAGCATCACTGTCAATTAACTGGTTCTACCTTTTCGCTGCGCTGTTTGTTGTAGTTAGAAACAAGTAAGAGCGGCTAAATTCGGCTATGCCGAATCTTATATACCCTTCACCATGGTTGGGAAAAAACTGAAGTTTATATATGGACATATATGAAATGGACAGATTTATATACGGACGCCTTTAAGAGGAAATTAACCATTTAGTTTGGAGATAAAACTTGGACTCGGGAAGATTTATGGTTCCAGAAAATATGTATTTTAAAAAAATGTATGTTTTGGGCATAACTTTTTTGTATCTGAACCGATATTTCCGAGTTTTTCAGCAAATATGTTATACTAAAGATTTTCGATCTTTTGCTATATAAGACGTATCCATAGGTCATAATACAGCTCTAGAATAGTGTTTGTTGTTTGTGTATAAAAGGTTAAGAGGTGAAAGAAAAGAATTTCAACAAATCGTTAAAAGAAATCACTACAACTGCATGTGTTTTATTTCTACAAAATAGTTTGATTTAGCTGGCAAATTTGCATTTAGGATTTTATTTCGCTTTTTTATTAGAAATATTTGTAATTTCTTTAGCTTAATTTTAAAAATTTGAAGGAAAATAGTTTATAATTTTTTTATAAATTATTATAAGTTATGACCTAAAATAGTTGCCCTCAAAGGTAAATTATGTATAAAATTTTCTTAATATGTGAGAAATAAAATGGTTTAAAAATCTTTTTATAAATTCTTTTAAATCGGAGCAAAAAATAGAAATAAAACCGTTTGTATTTTGTTTGTATCAGAGGGTTTTTATACAAATTTTGATGTTTTTAGCCTATTTATGGATTATTTAATTATTAATATAAAATTTTATTTAAATTAATTATTAAATGTAAAAAAAAAACAAAAAATAAACAAAAAAAAAATCTTAACGAACCCGCGACCCTTCCACCTGTGGTGAAAGGTATAAAAACGTTTGTATTTTGTTTGTATCAGAGGGTTTTTATAAAAATGTTGATGTTTTTAGCCTATTTATGGATTATTTAATTATTAATATAAAATTTTATATAAATTAATTATTAAATGTTAAAAAAAACCAAAAATAAGCAAAAAAAAAAGTCTTAAGAAAATAATAAAAAAAAAATGTAAAAAAAAAGTGAATTGACCTCACCGAGATTTGAACCTCGAACCCCACGGCCTTAGAGAAAAAAAAAGTATTTGTGACACAGCGTCTAGACAACTGAGCTATTGAAGCTCACACAAAATCATCGTCAATAGAGGTACATATATAAAAGTCTTCGTTCATTAGAGATTTGTTTAGTTTTTATTTAAATGACAAATCTTTATATGTGTGTTGTTTGTGTATTGAATTTTAACACATGGATGTGTTGTTATGCTCAAAATTCTACATACATATTAAACAAAGGGATTTTACTGGACAAATTAGAGGTAGTCCTGGTTTTTTGCTAATATCTCAGCCATTTATTAACCGATCTGTCTGATTTTTAATAGCAAACAGAAATGGATCACATGTAACAGAAATAAAAAAGAATCAAGTCCTCATCATGTCTGGGTTCTTCGGAAAACCCATTTCAACACACAGACGGACAGACGGACAGACGGACATCGTTAAATCAACTTCGCTCTTCATAAGGACCCAGAATATATATATTTTTAGGGTCTAAGATCAATATTGTAGAAATTACAAACGGAATGACAAACTTATATATACCCTTCCACCTATGGTGAAGGGTATAAAAAGATGTAGATTCTTGTGTATTTTTAGAAAGCTAAACTGACATTTTTTGTGGAACATAAAAATAAAAGTTTGTTTTTAGTGTTTAGTATTTGATGTTTTATTTATTTAGTACTGATAATTACATCACAGTGATATATTTAAAAAAAGTAAAAAATATATGCAAAGAAGGATTAAAAACCCCTCCATATGGCCTGTGTGCGGTTGTCAAATTTGTAGTCGAAATTTTCGACACCATATAAAATTGTTTTGCGTAAATTGAAAATTACAACAAAATTACTTTCTGATTATATATTTTTTACTATTCGATTGTAATTTATGATTAATTAGGACTTTTCAACAAATTCGACTTACTTGTTTTGTGTTGATTGTGTTTTCGTAATGCACATATATATATTCAAGTACACTCACAGAAAATTTCTTGTCAATTCGGCGAATATTCCCGAAGTTGCACGCATATTTGAAAATAGAGTTTTTAAAGTGCTTTTGAAACTGTAAACGCGCTTTTTCAAAACTGTGTTAAAACAAACGGTGAGCAAGATTTCTCGGAAACAGCTTCACCGATCAACCTCAACACAATCGTTTTAAGTATGTTTTTTTTTGCACTAATAACTACTTCCCATTTTATAAACCATTTAAAGGCCCAAATACAATTGGCTTAAGTCACTTAAGCTTTGTTTTGGCATGACGCAAAGTTTCTAAAAATGTAAATTTTTTTATTTTAAAAATTTTTGAATGTTCATTTCATAACGATACCTAGTTTAAGTTACTTAAGCTAATTTTGGTTCTGTCTTAAGGCTGAAATTATTTTTCTAGAATGTTTTTTTTTTTTGTTTCAAAAGCTGTCAATTCGGCAAAAATTATTATTTTGCTAATTACAAAATATAAAGTATAAAAACAATTTTTTTATATTAGATTATCCAGTCCAGAGATATTGTGTGCAATACAAGACGCCTTTTTTAGAGGTGCTCCCGGACTTCAGCTATAAAATAATTATTTTTATAAATTAAAAATTGTTCAAATATAGTTTAAAGTTACCAAAATAAATATACTTTATTAACTTAAAAGGCCTTCTAAAGAAAAATTCTTGCAATATCAATTTTTTTGGGGCCCCCTAACGGTATATAACCCCTTAATGCTGCTCAAAATTTCCATCACCTGTGAATTTATTTTATTTTAAAAATCAGATCCTCAAAATACTAAATAAAAATTTAAATTGTTAATAATAATTTATTAATACTGTTGTAGCAATAAAAGAAAAAAAAATGTGTTACACAGTCACAGTTGTTATTACTATCAACCCCACTTGATGTAGGTAAGTTTGTCATCCAGTTCTAAGGACCATTTCTTTGAAACTGTCATAAAACGAAATATGTGTTTTATTAATAAAACTCCACAGTTATTTTCAGTTATACTACTGCATCACTAACCAAAGTCTCTTATATAATTCAAATTGTTAGTGGATATATTTATGTATAGACAGCAGTTTTGGCTTTTTGAACTTTTGCTTTATTACAATTTACTTTGTGAAACTTTTATACTATGTGACATGTCACCACACAACACAGTTAATCCTTAACGTATACAAATGTCATTTACTGCTGTTTATGTAGACAGACATAAAGAGAAAAACACAACTTGAAATTATGTACTTGCCACAAATGCTTACATATATACATACATATGTATGTAGAACCAGTATTGTGTCACTATTTTTATCCTTGATAATATCCAGAAACTTACAGTTTTTAAGCCTGATATCATATAACATATAAAAATGGCAACAGCACAACAAAGTATGAGTTATAATAAAAAAAAAAAAAACAAAATGTTATAAACAAAGGAAAAAGAAATGCCTCCTGCTAGATACAATACATATATGACCTATTCAGACATATGGTTTTTTCATACTTAAATGACATTGTTAACCCAATGACTGAGTGTTTTCTCAGTTGAAAATGTCGACGACGATGATGTTTTTTTTTACAAAACAAAAAAAAAAAAAAACAATATATGCCTGAATGGAAAAGTGTTATAGACTGACATGTATGCTCAATTTTATTTTCAAGTTTTTCTTTTAAATAAAACTCTTGGATTTTTTACTGTCACCAGAGATTTGGGTTTTATTACATCATCATTCTATTGTGATTTTATAGTGTAACATTAACATTTTAAAACCACAAGGAAGCAGAATATTTTAAATTGTTCTTGTAAGAAATATAAGTTCGAGAATAAAATATGACCAAAATTATTAACTGGTTTACCGGTTAAAAAAACTTAATAGTATACCACATGAACCTCTAGATCCTAAAAAAGAAGTTAAATTAACTAAGGTATAAAATACAAAAATTTACTTACTGAACTCATATATGTATTTGTTAGCTGAACGTTATACAGCATCATTTTAAAAATAAAAAAACACTTCTAAGCATGAAGATGCTTAGAAAGCCTTTGATTACCGAACTTATATACACCGCTCACCGCTTACGAATTTACGAATTTTTATAACAAATAAAAAATAATAATTTTCGTAAATAATTTGGCATGCTTTCATTTCGAGTATAATCGATTTTAAGCACGATTTAGTTATAGACTATTTTATGGCTATTTTGTTTAGAAATTTTCTACAATATTTCACAAAATCTTTGCACGACTTGATTTTAGTTTTCATATTCATTTCCAAATTAATTAAAAACGATTCGAAAATATTTTTTATACCCTCCATCATATATGGTGAGAGTATATGCATATCAGTATGTCACTCCGTTTGTAACATGTCGAAATATAGGGTTAAGATCGCACAAAGTATATATATATCCAGTCGCTTAGAAATTAATAATATTTTGTATTCACCACAAAAAAATTTTTTCACCTAAAAATTTTTTTCACCTCAATATATTTTGTGCAACAAAAAATTTGTTTTTGCATCCAAAAAAGTTTTTTACCTCAAAAAATATTTTTCACCTCCAGAAATATTTTAAATTGTTTAAATTTTTTTACATTATTTGTATCAAAAACATTAGAGAACATTTTTTAAGATTATTGGTGGAGGGTATTCACAGATTCATCACAGCCGAATTTAAGCCTTTTTTACTTGTTTTTTATATTCGAAATATTGATCGCGATGCGTCGTTGTCTGACAACAACAGCATAGATTATTTGGACCAAGTATCATCGCATTCTTCCCAACAATATATGGAACTGGATTATACGGAACGGGATTAACAATTGTTTTTTCAGAAAATTCGCAGTCACTCACATACGCTCCGTATATGTAAGCGATATAAATACACACAATATGTGTAGCTGGTGCACACATATTGTGTAAATTTACATTAAAAATGCATAAAAATGAATTAGTAAATATATTTATAATTAGTAAATTTAATAAATTTGTGCGTAAAAAGCTTGTTTTTAGAGCAATTAAGTGCCAAAAAAATATTTATTTTTACCCGCACAATGTTTAAAAATTAACAGTACAAAAAGTCGTTTTTCATAAAACAATAAATTATTTTTAAGTTGTTTATAAAAAATCGCTTAAAATTGAATAAAAAAAATTGTTAAAATTTAAAAAATTGCTGAAATGAACCCATAAATATTAAGAATCAACATAATTAGAAAAATAGAAAAAATTTATAAAAATGGAAAAAATTTACAAAAATCGCCAAAGTATAAAACATGTATACAAAAAATTGTCTAAAGTTAAAAAAATGGTCAAAATTAAAAAAAAAAAATCGCCATTATTGAAAAATTGCAAAAATTTTTAAATAATTTGGTTACGTTTAAAAAAAATTGGCTAAAGGGAATAAACACTAAAATGGAAAAAATTGGTAAAAACATCGCTAAAAAAAATTAAAAACACTCGTTTTATAATAACTAGACGAAAATAAAAAAAAAACTCACTGAAAGGCGAAAAACAATAAATTAAAAAAAAATATATCACAGAAAGAAAAGCAAAATTATGGAACACAGACAGTTCCTAAGTTAATTGCATCTCAACTCAATAGATCAACACGGAAATGAATTTCATTCTGCTGGTGTCTAATAACTTTTTCTGTGCATAAGCAATTGTTACAAAAATTATAATTTTTCTACTAATTTTATTTTTTATATTTTTTTAATATTCACCAAAAAAAGTGTTTCTATTCGCGAACTAATTTGTATTTCTTTTGTTTATAAACTTTAAAATTTATATGCTAAAAAATCTATTTAACCCGGACTGTTTAAGAAAAAAGAGTATAGGAAATATTAATTGATTCATTCAATGAAAATATTAATTGATTTATTAAGTATTTGTTTTAAAACAATTTTCTAGTTAGGAATTTAAGGTTTATAATTGTTTTCGTGTTCATTTTTCAAATACAAATTTTCTGTGTCAAAGTGGAAATTTCGTAAAAAAAATTTTTTAGAATGAGCTAAAATTTTAAAAAATTTATAAAAATGTTAAACAAAGGACCCTTCAAACCAGGATGAACAAACTACAAAATTTTTAGCCACGCATGATGCCATGGTGCCATGATGCCAAATGACGAGACTACAAAAAATTCATAGGCGACACCATAAAATTCTTAGGCGATTTACAGAAACATTTAGCCTCTAGCAATGGTGCAACCACAAGTAGTGATTGTGTTGTGAATGTACACATGTTTAATTTTTTTTCCTAACATTCAACAAACAACAATATTAATTATTATTATAACCAACAAATTATTAATAATTATAAGAACAAATGTATATTTGATTTTTTTTTTGCTTAAGACAACAAACAAAACAATGGTAAATGTGAGTATGAAAGAGATAAAAAACACAAAACATCGGTAAACATGAGTAACAATTTATTTTCCTCAACCCACTGCAGTTTATTGAAAAAGTTATACATAGAATTTATTTCTAAATGAACAATCAATTAAAATTCATAGAAATGTACTTTATTCAAAAAACAAAATATAAAAATTTACAGACATTCAGTAGAAGTTGATATTTTCTGTTAAATGTAAAATTTTATGTTTTCTGTTTTTAAAAATTGAAATTCATACAATCCTTTTTTGTATTTTTTTTTTAACAAAATCGTGTGTATATATTCAAAATTATGTCAGTAAAAATTACCAATTTCAGTAAAAAGCCAATAAAAATATATGCATCTGTGTGAGTTGTGTTTTGTAATTACATACAAATAAAAAAAAACTTTTAATTTTTCTAACTTTTGGCAGTTAAAAATTGATAGTTATTTTAAACGACTTTTTGTTGTTTTTACTACTTTTGTCGATTATTAAACAATGATTGAAAATAAACAACAAAATGGATTTGACTTTTCGATTAATTTATTATGTATCTTAAGTTGTTTTTAACGAAATAATATTGTGAATATTGTAAAAAGAACTATTTTTCCCACAGCCCTGTTTTAACCTAACTTTGTATTTATAATCAATATTTTTTAATCAGGTTCATTATTTTTTTTTTTAAATCTCTTTTTTGCTCGTTTCAAAATAATATTTTTTTTTATTTTACGATTTTTTTTATTTTGACACATTCTCAATTTTAAATCGTAAATTGGCATTAACAATTTCTTCGCAAAAATTGTATTTAAATACATTTTGTAACATTTCAAAAATAATAATTTTATAAATTTGTAATAAATAAGCGGGTTAAGGTTTTCAATCGGTTAAACACCTTTCTTTTTAATTTTATTCACTTTGTAACAAGGTGTTTTAAAAATCTACAAAAAAAAAACACACACACACATACCATAACAATATATTCTTGATTTATATGTGTTGTCGATACACCTCGTTTCACCCAGCTCTAATTTTAAAAATAAAACGGAAGTTAAACATGTTACAGTTCATAATAATCGCTGCTGGCAAACTAACTGTGTGCATAAGTGTAACTATGTGTGTGCTTGCATATATGTGTTATTATGTTAGTGTATTAGTATGTTTGTATTTTTAGTTTAGTGTTTATTGACTGTGGTTAACCTAAAAACCGGAAATGTTGTGATTTTCTTTTTTTTATAATATCACTTTCTCTTGTCTGCACTGCAAAATGGTTATTAAATGACAGCAAACAAACGGTGACACAAAATTATCAGTAATTGGCAGAGGTTGACATAAATTATTTTAAATTATGCCGATGTATACTCTCAAAGAATAGTGTAGATAAAATAAATACATTAATTTATTTAAGCAAATAAAATTGTATATAAGATTTATAAAGTAATTAAAATCCTTCGTCATATAAGATATAATTAATTTTTTTTTTTTAATTTTCTGAAACACCTTGATTGACTGGAAAAAAAGTTACTAAATTTGATTATGATTTATCATCAATAATAATTCAAGAAAAAATAACTTATTTTTGGTTCAAATTTTTTTATTCCTCAAATGTTAAAGTACATTAAATTTTGAAAATTTTTTAAAATATATTCATGTAAAATGTCCAATTTTTTTCTAAAAAAAATAATCCCAATTTACACATTTCTATGTATTACAAAAAATTCTATAATTCTTCAAATAACTGACAATATTCTTCTGAGTATATGCATTTATGTGAGTATGTATATTATTTGTTTCGAAGGCATGAAAATTTGTTGTTATTTCTAGTTTATGATCTGTTTATATTTATTTATAATCACATTATTAGGCGTAAAAACATGACTTCCTAACACAAAACCTAACAAATTATTTGTTTACATCACAAATTATAGTGCTTTTCATTGATTTTGTGTTGAGGAAAATTTATGAAAAAGCCATTAAAACGAATAATAATAAAAAAAAAAAAAAAATTGTTAATGTACTTGTGGCAATATGACCACAAATAAGTTGGCTTTTTATTGTGATAGTAAATAAATTTTTTTTTACTTGTATGCCAAAATATTTTATTTTAAATCTAATGGAATTTCAGTTTCAACCCTTAACTGCATGAGAATGTAGATCTTAAAAAAAAATTATATATTTTAATAGTAAATAAAACAATGTCCTATTTTGATATTTTACAAAATTTAGATTTTCAATGATTTCATTAGCGAAACCCAAAAAGTAGTAAAATATTTTAATTACTTAATAAACAAAATTATTGTAGCGAATATATAAACTCTAATATATGAGGCTTTTTATAGTAACTGACCAGCTAAAACAAAAGTTTATTGTATCAATGTCAAATTTTTAGTATTTGTAGCTGATTTTTTCCAAATTTTTTAAAAAGTGGGCGAATTAGGCGTAGTTAAATACTGAGTCAACATCGCTCAATCCAAACTGTTGGAACTAGATATTTAAAATTTGGTATGCAGGTTCCTTCTCTGACGTAGACATACGGAAGAAAAGGGATTTTGGGAATTTTTTTTCGGGGGATGGGCAAAAAGAGGAAGCCTCCGACTTGTCGGACTGCCCAAACCCCCTTAGTTAGAAACCTTAAATTTAAAACATGTATTTTCTAGAGTGAAAACATTCCTAGCTTCACAATAAGGTGTTTCTAAGAAATCTTCTTAAGGTAAAGGAGTGTTGTGATCTTCAGAAACATTCAAACCTTCATGAAAGGGCATAAGAAGCCGACTTACGGGCTAAAATGTATGTCTCCCAGCAAAACCACACATTACTTAATAATGGGTAAAGTAATGTATAGCCATAGGGGCCGATGGATTAATATACATCTTACTTCATTGATGAATTTTACAGGCGACGAGCCTCAAAGTAATGTATATACTTACTTTAGAGGTGATAATGTAAGGGGTTACTTATATGGTTACGAGAATGGAAAAAGTAATGTGTCTAAAAAAAATATTACAAATATTTTATTTAAAATATTTGTAAATAAAAATAATGTAGTCAAGATGGGAATCGAACCAGGGAAATCTGGTTGCCAGCCAAGAACTCTACCCACTGAACTATCGACGCATAAAGTATTTGATTGCTTTAAACTTAAATGAATTGTTGGGATTCGTTTTTTCGCTAGTGTACATACATCACCCTTTTGCTTACAAAAAAAAAACACAAAGTAATGTATCTAAAAATAGATTTTCAAAAATATTTCAATTATTACTTTACATTTATAAATCATATTTTACGTAGTCTATAATCAGTAACTTATTACTTTATGCTTTCAAATAATGGAAAAGGTAACGAGCTGTCATTACAAGGTAACGCATGAGAATATCGCAACCATTACCAAAGTTTTGCTGGGCTTCTTTTCGGACATTAGTTGGTTGGTCTTCACATCGGATTCCTCTTTTTCAACCTAACCTTCCTGGAGCATGTGCTATTTTCTCCAGAAACATTGCGAAAATAGGACTCAAAAGGGGAAAAACTTCGCCCTAAAGGATCAGTCCAAAACACTTTGGATAGAAACCTGAAATTTAAATAATGATTGGAATACAAACGCTAATATTGGCAAATGAAATGGAACAGGAAACCAGTGAAATTGAAATAGAATAGGGAGTGAAATATAATGAAATAGGGAACGCGTGGAATGAAACACTAAAAGAGGAACAAATTGCAATCGATCGGGGAACAAGGGGAACTATTATTAAAACGGGGAACGAATGGAATGAAACAATATAAGGGGAACAAAATGGAATGGAACGGGGGACAAGTAGAATTGAGACACTAAGCACAGAGAACAAAATAGAATGTAGCGGGGTTTCACTAGACAAGGGAAACTAAATAAAACTAAACGTGGCACAAGTGGATTTGAAACACTAAGCACAGAGAAAAAAATGGAATGGAGCGAACCTGGATTTATGTGATATTTTTTTTTTGAAAATTTGTCAGGCAATGGTGGTTCTTTTTGTTAATTGATACATGATTAATGGTAAAAAAAAATTTAAAACTATTGACATTTTCCTTCATTTAAAAAAATGGCCAGTCCCATGAATGGAATTTTTTAAATTTTTACGTGTAGACTAAAATTTCTATCATAACGTTATATCAAACTATTTTAAATAAAACAAAACTAATTTGAAATATATTTTACCTCAAGCATGGACTAAATTACTGATAGGCAAAATTTCGGAATTTTTCAGCATGAGCGTGATAAAAATGGTGCCTGCACAAACCGATTTGACCGAAAATCTAAAATTTAAAGTTTGTCTTCCTTGGTGGACATGTTAATTAATGTGTTCAAAATATTATTAAAAAGGGGAAAAAGTGTTCCCTTAATCATCCAGCTCAAACCGCTGTGGCTTGGAATTCACCACAAAAGTAAATATCAACCAAGAAAGGCTTTTTAAAAATGTTTTTCCGGGAGTGACAAACTCCTTCGGTTGGAAATTTGAAATATAAAATATGTATTCCCTGTAATACGGGCTAAGTCACTAAACAGATACTTTTTGGGGTCTCCAATAAAAACGTGGAAAATTGCATTGAAAGGGAAAAAATTCTATAATAAATCATCAGGATTCTCTAATTCAATTAATTTACTTATTTTTAGTTTCTAGCTTATAGTGAGCTTTTAACCTCAGTATATTTACAAAAACAAAGCAAATTAACGATTATAGAATATTGAATATTGAAATTTGTGGGTTATTATTTCCGTGTTGACATCCGCTTAGGCAAGACATTAAGGGCAAAAGCCTTACGTCCTGCCTAAATAGGGATAAACAGGGAAAAAGAGCTCCAGTTCAAATGTCTCATACATATAACATTATAATTTACACTAATCAATTCAATGGCAAAAAAATGATTGTAAAAAATATTCTTTATTTAAAAATTTTATATTTTTTTAATTCTCTTCAAAAAAAACAATAAAAAATATGTTTAATAATACAATAACGACTTTCTTTTGAAAAACTTACTCAGAATATTTATAAAATTATTTTTAATTAGAAAAAGTCTGTATAACCCAAGAGTTGATTTGTACGAAAAGATTTCTTATACAAAATACTAGATTTTCAAAACTTTTTCTGATAGAAACATTTTTAGATTTTATTGACTTTTTCTTAAAGTAAAATTCTTCGATTCTGCTAACTGTTTCTTAGATCAAAATTCATATATTCCTAAAAAAAACTTAGATTCTAAGGCCTATCTTTGGATAAAATATCCTAAAATTTTGAGGACTTTTCATCACTAAAAATATTTAGATTCTGAAGACTTTTTCTAGTAGAAATATTCTTAGATTCTAAGGACTTTTTCTAAAAGAAAAATTCTGTGACTCTAAAGACTATCTAAAGAAAATCCTAAAAATGTCTTTAAAATCAAAAATTTTATATTAAGTTATTATTCTGTTTTTTGTGTTAACATCTGCTGGAGATATAATATGCTGGTAATATATAAAGGGTGTCCCAAGAAGAACGCAATTTTTAAATCTGGCAACATTCGAAGTGTCATTGTTTGACATTTGAACAATTGTTATTGTTTGCTAGTAGAAGGTACGAGGTTAGTAAAAATGGAGCGCTACACGAATGAACAACGCATTCTCATTGTGAAATTGTTTTACCAAAATGGTGAAAGTTTTGCGGCTACAGTTCGCAAATTGCGATCAATTTGGGGTCCCAATAATGCTCCAACTGGGTCTGTTAGTGATGTAAAGACAACAACGCGCCATCGACCAGGTCGATCGACCGAAAATGTCGCAGCTGTACGTGATGATATCGCTCAAACTCCATCCACCTCAATTCGACACCGAGCTCAGCAAATTGGTGTCTCCAAATCCACTTTGCAGCGAATTTTGACGAAAGATTTGCATCTTCATGCATACAAAGTTCAATTGACTCAGGAACTGAAGCCAGCTGACCATGGACAGCGAAGGGAGTTCGTTAATTGGGTATTGGAGAGACAACATGAAAATGCTAATTTTGCCGATAAAATCATCTTCAGTGACGAGGCACATTTTCATCTTGATGGCTTCGTCAATAGGCAGAATTGTCGCATTTGGGGTGAGGAAAATCCTCGAATGATTCACGAGAAGCAAATGCATCCTCAACGTGTCACTGTGTGGTGTGGTTTTTGGGCTGGAGGAATCATTGGACCTTTTTTTATGAGGCAGGTCAAGCGCAAACAGTCAATGGTGTTCGGTATCGTGAAATGATAACCAGTTTTTTCTTGCCTAGAATTGAAGAAATGAATGTGGAGGGCATGTGGTTCCAACAAGACGGCGCCACATGTCATACAGCCAGAGAAACAATTCAATTGCTGCATCAGTCATTTCCCGGTCGTGTTATTTCGCGTTTTGGAGATCAGAATTGGCCGCCTAGATCGTGCGATTTAACACCATTAGATTTTTTTCTTTGGGGTTTTTTGAAGTCGATGGTTTACGCGAATAAGCCGACGACGACTCAAGCCTTTAAAGAGGAAATTGGACGCTGCATTAATGAAATACCGCAGCATTCATGCAAAACGGTCATTGAAAATTTCATTAAAAGATCGCGTGCATGCCAGCAAAGCCGCGGCGGCCATCTGCACGATATATTGTTCCATACATAACCTCATTCTGTCTACTTTACGATATAATAAAGTTTTTTTTTTAAATATCTGTGTTTTATTTAAAATTTAAAAATTGCGTTCTTCTTGGGACACCCTTTATATATATTTGAAAACAATAATAATTTGTTTGATTGTATGATTGCGTGCAAATTTGCTTGTAAACATATATATGAATATGTTTGCCTGCAAATAAATATATGTTTATCATTATTATGTTTGCATCCCACAAGTATAATAACGATAAAATAACAATTGCAAATATATGTTAATTTAGGTGGGAAAATACAAATATTACAATGTTTGCCTGGAAACATATGTATTATAACCATAAATATAAAATACTGGGAAATCTTCTTTAAATATACATATACATAGTTTCTAAACAAATATATATTTGACTGTAAACATATTTAAAGATGTCTTTTTCCTGTGTGCATTAACAATTTTTTAACAAGGGTTTTGAGGTTAAGCGAAGAATAACGTTTTTCTCTAAAAATTGTAAATACTATTTATTTTCAATCAGTCTAGCTAGTTTCTTTCAGATCGTCTCTATATGATAATTTTTTCAACAACCCGTCGGATGTAGAAATCAATCTCGTTGTACTAAATTACAAACGTAACTAGCCAGTCTCATTGAAGATTAATAGTGTTTACAATTTTTAGAGAATAACGTTTATTCTTCACTTAATGTCAAAAACCTTGTCAAAAATTATTGTACAGAAAAAGTTCACAGAATCTAATAGATAAATTGAGAAGTCCCCGGCCTGACACATAGATGGCGCTACTAGACTTAAATCGATATGATTTTTAGTTAGCCCTAACCTTTAAAAGACACGTGTATAAATTTGACAGCTGTCAGATCATTAGTTTGTGAATTATAGCATTTTGAGTGAAGCAACTTTTGTTATTGTGAAAAAAACTGGATAAAAAGGAATTTCGAGTGTTGATAAAATATTGCTTTTTGAAGGGAAAAAATACAGTTGAAGCAAAAACTTGGCTTGATGACGAGTTTCCCGACACTTCCCCAGGAAAATCAACCATCAAGGATTGGTATGCTAAGTTTAGAGGTGGTAAAATGAGCACCGAAGACGGTGAACGCCCAAAAGAGGTTGTTACGGACGAAAACATCAAAAAAAATCCACAAAATAATTTCGAATGACCGTAAATTGAAATTTAATCTCTAAAGATATCAACTGAACGTGTACATCATCACAGATAAAGCTCTGTGCAAAGTGGATGCCGCGCGAGCTCACTTTTGACCAAAAACAAGTCAGTGAAAACGAAGGCGAAAATCCATGAATTGGGCTTCGAATTGCTTCCGCATCCACCGTATTCTCCAGATCTGGCCCCCAGCGACTATTTCCTGTTCTCAGATCTCAAAAGAATGCTCGCTGGGAAGAAATTTTTGTCGAATTAAGAGGTGATCGCCGAAACTGAGGCCTATTTTGAAGCAAAGGACAAATCGTACTACAAAAATGGTATCGAAATGTTGGAGGGTCGCTATAATCAGTGTATCATCCTTGAAGGGAACTATGTTGAATATACAAAAAACGAATTTTGCCAAAAAATGTGTTTTAGTATGGTAGGCCGGGGACTTTTCTTATTTAAAAGGTGCTTAGAATTTAGAAATTTTTTTGAAGCATTTGTTTCCAAAAGTTTTCTTGAAAAAGTCCTTAATATCAAATATTTGCTTTAGGAAAAACATTTCTTAAAGAAATATTCTTTAACCTAAAGACCTTTTTCACAGTTTCGAATCATAATTCAAATGAAGGGCCTATATTATGGTCAAATTACGTTTTTTTTTTTCATTATAATATGATAACTATATTATTATATGATATTATATAATGATTTTTGATGCAACAAATTGGTATCATTGCGACAAAAACATTGATATATAACCCTTTAAAATCCGACTGTAAATACAGAAGATATGACAAAAAAATAAAAATGCCCTACATTCGGCAACATAAAAAATTAAAAAAAAAAAAAAATAAAATAATAGTTCCGCTGGAATTATTGGAATTCCTTACTAGCAAAAGTTTATTGCTTCTTTGCGAGCTTTCATTTTAAAATATTAGGGTAGTACATTAAGGTGGTAGCAACTGAGATCTGGTGGGTTAATACTAGAACGGTCAATGGCTCCTTCGAGGAAAACATCGGCCTCCGCGAGACAAAAAACATTGATATACAACACTTTAAGATCGGACGGTAAATGGTGAAGATATAACGAAAAATATAAAATGGCGACCCCTACGTTCGGCCAAAAAAAAATAAAAATATATTTTCGAAATTTTCTTGTTAAAACACTTTATATTAGAGGGTGTACGGTGAACTTTTTTTTTGAGGTACGGTCTATTGGACATATTAAAGAATAACAAATATTGAAAGTGTACCACATAACCGAATTTGTGAAAACATCAATATTACAAAATACACACTCTGCCTTTAGTGCATTTATGTAAGAGCCCAGGTGAAAATGTTCATATATGTTCATATATTATCATATATGGTTACATGTATGAGCATATATGGTTTCATGTATTAGCATATATGAACATATATGCCATGTATGTAAGCATATATGGACAAAAAAATTCAAAGAAAAAATTCATATATGGTAATATATGATATCATTTATGGCAATATATGATAATATATTGCATATATTGAACCATATATGTTCATGTATGACTACATATATTATTCCATATATTGGTAATGTGTTTCCTTTTTTTTATCAGATATGGCCATATATGAAGACAAACTTTTTTCAATTGTTACAATGGTTACATGTACTATTTTAAAAATATGGTCTATAAATTTAATAAACAAATTTCAGTTGGCTTTTACCAATTCAAAAAAAAAAAAAAAGACAATTATATTTGTTTTTAAAGTTTTGGTTAACGTATCCAAGAAAAAATAAATACAACCGAAAAACGTTCGTGTTCTTAATTGTCAAAATTAAAAACTCAAAATATATTTATGAAAAAGAAACTTAAAATTTAAGACATATTGTAAAATATAAAAAAAAAATATATATAAAATAAGAAATTTAAAATTGTTTTGAATAGGATTCTGCCGCTGCAATAAATTAAAGGTAATTGAGATAAAACTATTTTGTACACTCTAAATTTTTATTGGTACAAGAGCGTTTGTCCACATCACTAACAGCTTTGTTTTCTTTTTTGAAAATTTCAGTACACCTTTCTTAGCAAGTTTCAATTATCAAGTGACACTTGTGAAGCAAATTATCATATTACGTGGAGTTGTATAAGGTAGCATGAAAAAAAATCCTCCGATTCTTGCCGCCAGCTCACAAAATGGTACAATAAATGGTAAATGATTTGTTAAAGAAATCAAGCAGTGAAATTGTGTCGAATTTTACTATACAAAAAAAAAAAAACACTTACAACAGGGGTTGCTGGGTCTGTTCCTTATATCGGGTTTGCTGTAGACTAGAACAAATAAGCGACGTTTATATGTATATAGTTTAGCTGCACAAACTCATATTTAGGGGTTAAATTTTGGTCACATTTTTTGTGTATTGCGTTTCCTTCATGTGGATTTCCTTCGGTGAATTTTTATTATAGAAAAGCCTTCAGATTCTGCTGACTATCTCAAAAATCACTTAAATTGTGAGCAGATTTCTTGAAAATTTCTTCAGATTTTGAAGCTGTTTTTCTTTAAAAAAATTACTTTTTAGTATGAAAAATATCTAAGAATCACCGTTGTTTATAAAGGATTGTCCACAGAATCTAAAGACTTTTTTTATAGAAAACTTCCCTAAAATTTTTAGGGAAGTCTTTAATATCTCAGAATCAGAATCTATTGAGTTCTCTAAAGATAAAAGTCATTAGGATCGAAGAGTTTTGTCTAGTAAAAGTCCTCAGATTTTGAGTTTCGCTCTAAAAAAAAACATCCTCAGAAACTGTGTTTTTTTTTGTGAAAATTTCTTCAAAATTTTAAGTTTTTCTATATAAAAAAATCCCCAAAATATGAGGCTTTTTTTGTAGAAAAAAGTCTGAAGTCTTTTTTCTTGTGATAATTTAATGGGAGAAAATACTCAGAATTAGAGGGTATTTCTATAGGTAAAGGCTGTTTCTTTAAGTAAAGTTTTTGAATATTTTTCTACACGAAAATTCTCTCAGGATCCGAATTATGTTTTGTGTAGAAATAAGTTCTCAGATCTAAACGGTTTTTAAGCAAAACTACTCAGAATCGAAGACGCTATCTTTATGAAATAGTTTTCAGAATCAGAGGGTTTTACTTTAGATAATGTCCAGAGAAATGTGAATTCAGAGTCAGATGCAGCAGTTTCTTAATTTGTCAGAATATATAATTTATCTTTACTCTTGTAAAAAATATCTTTATTATCTTACTTGAGTATTTCTTTTTTTTACTTTTTTTTGTAATTTATATTGTTTTCTCTTCAAATTAATAAAAACTTCAAATGGAAACAGTGTTTTACTCGTATTTAATTTTATAGAAAGTTCAAAAAAAAAATCGCTAAGGTCTACTAAATGTTTAATTTAATTGATTTCTTCAGAATGTATGAATTCATTAGCATCATGTAAATACGAGTAGAAGTATAATTAAATAAAAAACAAATTAATTTAAATAAAAAACAATTTTTTTGTGAATAATAAAAAATTAATATAGGAAAAGTACTCATATATGGCCAGAAATGAACATTCATATATGGCCATATATGAGCATATATGGCCATATACCCTCAAATTACGGATCCAAGCATATATGGAATAATATATGTACCCATATATGACCATATATGAACATTTTCACCTGGGAGAGAAACAAAATTAAAGTTAGCTTCTAAAATCATGTTTATTATTTGTTGGGATTATAAAATGCATGTTAAAAAGTATGTTTCTCGGTACTTGTATCATTGAATAGGCTTAATTTTTATTTTTTTTTTTGGTAGGGGGGGGGGGGTGGGGTGAGGGGAAGGTGGAGCGAGTGCATGAATGCCTTGGATGACTATATATTTGGTAAGAATACGTAAATGGTTGTTTACGATTTCCGTTTTTGCTAACAACAGGAATAGCAGCGGCATTAGCAACGGCAAACTAAAATAACATCAACAAAAAAAAACTGTCTGTTGTTGAGTGATAAATGACAGTATATTTTTACGGTTAAATTCCTTTATAAATTATTCTCAACCGTGTGTTGAGTGGTAAAAAAAAAGGAAGAAGTAGAAAAAACATAGAGGAAGAAGAAATTTATATTTAAAAAAAAAACTTTTAAACATTTCGTAAACCACCACTGACTGAATTTCACAGAATTTTTTGTGTTTTTTTTTTTTACATTCATTTTAAAACCTTCAACGGAAACCATTGAAAAAAAAAACACCTTGGGATGATGTGAAAAAAATACATAAAAATCATTCAGTTTACAAGAAATAAGTCTAAAAGAACTGAATTTTATTATTATTGAGTTTTTTTATGTTAAGTTTTACACATTTTATAAAGAAACGGAAATGTTATTAAATTTATGATGCGCATGAAGAAAAAATACTTGTAATAATACCCTTTTATCGAATTACACATAAATATTAAAATAAATTTTATAAAGCTATATGATATTTATGATATATGATACTAGGTATTGATACTTTGGGTTTTAATATCATACTTATTAAGTTTCTACGACATTTTTGCACCAAAAAAATTTGGTATTAAAACCTAAGTATTTTTTTTAACCTACTAAACTTAATTGAATTGTAGATACCATATCCTATAGTTAATATATACTGCAAAGTTAATTTAGTAAAAAAAGTGATTTAACTGTAATATCAAGCAGTTAATTCACTTTCTACTAGACTAGCTTTAAAGTCTAAATGCGGAATAAAAATATGCAATTTTTAAAAATTTTTTAAATTACTATTTGAGTTGAGTTATATAAAGGGTGGTTAAATTTAAAGGGTCGATGTTGATTTTGAATAAAACACAAATTATTTAGGGAATTATTGTCATTTTTTTTATTATGATAATATGGTATGGTTCAATTATGTATGGAACAAAATATCGGCCAAATGGCCGCCGCAACCTCGGCGACACACCTCCATCCGATGGTCCAAATTTTCAACGAAGTTAATGTGCCGAATTATCTCATCCTTTAGCTCTTGAATTGTTGCTGGCTTATCGACGTACAGCTTTTCTTTTCAATAACCCCAAAGAAATAAGTCCAACGGTGTCAAATTACATGATCTTGGGGGCCAATTGACATCGCCACCACGTGAGATAACACGGCCATTGAATTTGTCGCGCAAAAGAGCCATTGTTTCGTTAGATGTGTGGCAAGTGGCACCGTCCTTTTAAAATTACATATCGTGCACATCTATATCTTCCAATTTGGGCCATAAAATGTTCATTATCATCTCACGATAGTTAACACACTGTAACTGCCTGACCCACCTCATTTTGGAAAGAATACAACCCCATGATGCCGCCAGCCCATAAACCGCACCAAACAGTCACTCTTTGCTGGTGCATTAGTTTTTCGACAATCATTCTTGGATTATCATTCGCCCCAATGCGGCAATTCTGCTTATTGACGAATCCACTGGGGTGAAAATGTGCCTCATCACTGAAGATGATTTTCTTCGAAAATTGATCATCCACTGTTGCCATTGACCATTGATGACGTTTGGAATGGTCAAGAGGCTTTAGTTCTTGAGTCAATTGCACCTTGTAAGCGTGTAAATGCAAGTCTTTATCCATAATGTTCATCAACGACGAGCGTGGGCACGGCGACGAGTTGAGGTGGACGGCCCTTCAGCCACACTATCGCGAGCAACAGCAATATTTTCTGCAGTACGAGCTGTACGAGCATGCACTGCTGTTTTCACATCTCCTACAGACACGGTTTGCTCAAATTTTTGCAGGATTTTTCCGATTGTACGCACATTTGGACGATTAAATTGACCGAAAAAATCACAAAGTGCACGATATGCATTTTGATTTGAACGCCCATTTTCATAATAAGCCTGAATAAATTTAACGCGTTGCTCGATTGTGTATCTTTCCATGGTTCAAATTGAGTCAGTCTGAAATTGAGAAATGTCAAATAAAATGCAGAAAAAAAATTGACGTTTAGGTGTGGTTCACATTCAACATCGGCTGTTAAAATTTAACCACCCTTTACATTTTCTGAGAAAAATTTTACAATTAATGTATGCCAGCACAGAACAACAAAATCATTTTCTGATTCGATTAATTGGGACTCACAAAACGATTGATTCGATTAATTAAACCGTAGCTTTATGGTTGAAATTCTGGTGCGAATGTTTCAGAAAATTGGGCCTATTTAAACCTTGACGAAATATCATTTATTTATTGTTATTGTTGACAAACTAAAGGAAAAATAATTACTTTTTAGTTAACTATCAAGTAGATAGTTAAAAGAAATAAATAAGGAATATATGATTAGTTTTTACTGATTTATGGTTAGATTGTTAACAGTTAAAATAAAAGAAAAATTATATATTATTTACGGATAATGTAATTCAATTTATTAGCATTTAAAAGTAAATTAAAAGTTCTTTTGATTTAAATAAAAAGTTAGACCTTTTTTTAATTTACTTTATATTACATTTTCAGTTAATGTAAACTACAAACTATTTTGAGTGTAATAATGTTGAAATTCTAATTTATCTTGCTTAATGAAGGATATGAAAAAAATCCTAATGAAAGGTATGAAAAAAAATCAGTAAGTCCTAATTTAATGCCTTTTCCTATTGTATATGTATTGGATTTATTTTTACTGTAATTTTCAGAGGATTTTACTTATAAAACTTTTCATACACTCAGAATAATATGTAGTTTACTTTTAATAGTTTAATAGAAAAGAAACATACATTTATTTATTTTAATTTTTTTATGCATTTATTCAAAATGATTTACAGTCATTTACTGTCCTTTTTTTTCAGTTTCATTTATCTTTTTCATTTGTTTGAAATTTAATAAAAATTTACTCACAAAATGGAAATTTGAATTTTGTTTGCTGCCTGTGTAAGAAAAAATGTTTTTAAAAAATTCCATTTTTTTATTTAAATTGTTTGTTTATATACAATTGCAATTACAAGAACTTCATAAACACACGAACACGTATAACGCAATTCACACAACATGTGTGTATAGTGTGAGAACACATTTTGCAGATAAAAAAACAAACAAAAATACAAAAAACCGAAACAATTTCTAAAAAATGAATTATCAATTGTTTTTACAGAATTGATAGTTAAAGTTTTAACATTTCTTTTTAACTGATTAATCATTTGTTTTTACTGATGGGTCAGTTGTTTAAACACCATTTAAAAATAAATAACGAAAACCATTTGATATGAATGAAAAGTAAGTAAACAAGTTTTTAAATGAAATTTCATTTTATTTAAATGAAATTTTCTGTTATTTTAACTTACAAACTATTAAATGTATGATGAAGTGTTTTGTGTTATTGTACATATATGGGATCTAAGCCGAATTTCGATAAATTTTCAATATTCGGCCTCAGCTGAACTTTTTACTTATTTTAAAAAAATATTAAGACTATGAGTTCAATTATTTTGAAAGAGACTTTTTCCAATATAAAAAATATGAGAATACTTAAACTAAAAAATAAAACGAAATTCATATGTTTTTACACAAAATTAAAGAATTTAAAGAATTGTATTCGGCCAAAATTTGGAAGAATTATGTAGAATTCACGTCGGACACTACATACAAATAGTCAATCTTCAATATTGTAACTTATCTTTAATTTTAATTCACTTCATTTCCTTTTTCTTTTATTTGAATCATTAAATCTCATACTCTCACACTATTTATCACATATGAATGAACATGTTTAATGCCAAAAAGATTTATAATTGAATTATGTTTTTTCACTTCACCGCCACATTAGATAAAAAGAAAAGTAATGTTGAGCTGTTAAAAAGAACAGAAGACTCGTATCATGACATACCAAAACTCATACTCGAATACATATAAAACTAGAAATGATAGAAAAATATTTTTCTTTGATTTAATTTTCTGTTTTTTTTTTTATTTTCTTTACTTTTTTTTTGCGATTCGACAACAGAAAACCACATATCTATATCGCACACATTTATATCTACATACATATGTATGTACGTATACACACTCACAAAAATTCACAATGAAAATAAAATATAAAAAATAAAAGGTATGTTATGTTGGGTTGAGGTTTAATACGTTATGGTAAAGTAACTGTGAATGTGTTAATAATAACCTTTATACATATACAGGGAAACCTCTTAATAATGTACCATAATGGCACAAAATTTTGCAGTTATAAAAAGGTGTCCGCAATTGGCGGAGACATAATTTTTATTTCAAAATTTTTATATTTACAAAGTTTAATGTATATAGAATTGTTACTCAAATACAAATTATTCGATAAATCAACGAATAAAAATTATTCGATTAATCGAACGAAAAAAAATTATTTGATTAATCGATCCTTTCTCGAATACAAATTATTCGATTAATCAATCGTTACTCGAATACAAATTATTCAATTATTCAATTGAATAAAAATAAATCGATTAATCTAACGAATGAAAATTATTCGATTACTCTAACGAATAAAAATTATTTGATTGATGGATCAATTATTTTTAAAATCATGATTTTTGACTAGCGAACAATTCGAAATGATGATAACAAACTAAAGGTTTCCGGTTCTAGCCCAGTTCGCGGCATAAAAACTTAAAATTTATTTAAAAATCTCTATCAAAAAGTAATCTGCAAAATCTAAAAGTTGTTCGGTGAAGTTAGAAAAGAAAACTACTGCAAACACCCAAAAATAACATATTTCAGTACAAATTGTCCATTAAAAAGAGTTCGCTAGTAAAAGTATACATTATTGGAAGATTTCACTGTATTTTTATAAAAAAAACTGTAAACACAGAGATTTTTAAAAACTCGTAGAATCCACTATAGTTTGGTAATCATTAAATTTTGAGGTTAAAGTAGTCAGACAATATTTTTCACTAAAATCGAATTTAAATCCCGAGAGCGTTAAATTTTACAAAGTTTTTAAACACATAAATTTAACGAACGGTTATTTCTTAAGATTAATAGCCTATCAGCATAGCGCCTGGACTCTTTATAAGAAAAAAATCCCTTTACTCTCCTGCAGCTTTGACAGTTTGCTTTATTTTTTAATTTTGAATTATTATTTTTGGAAAATTTTCAAATTTTAAAAATCCATAAATGCTTTATAACTTTTGGTTTCGTTATCTTCGTATTTCCCATCCTATAGTGCAACGATTGGATGAGTTTTAACTAAAAGTGAGTATAACATTTAAAACATTTTTATAACCACATTGTTTTTATATTAGAACTATATTCATTGTTGTATTTAGTCATATATGAACATGGTTTATTTAATCAGTATGTTTGTAGGTGCCCTATACAAAGAAAATTTTTAAATTTCGCATGAGTGTATGTGTGTGTATTACGCTGGATCGTGAAATACAAATTTTCGTAGCCCTGAACACTGAACCACTGAAAATTAAGAGTTTTTAAGAAGAAAATTTAGCATTCTTTTAAATTACAAAATTCTCAATTTATTTAAATTTTTCTAACTTTTTCACTTATTCTATTCTTCTTTTCTTCTTATTCTATTCTTCTTTAATAATGGTTTTAAAACTAAGATTGAATATAATCAAAACTCTCTCATTCTTTATCTGACAGTGCAAGGTATTAGGGCCTCTATCTTGAAACTTAAAGTCTAAATGAGGATTCATCCTAGACCAAGACATCGTTTTTGTTTTGTGATTCTGGAAATAATTTACTTCATATTTATTTTTTTTATTCGATCTTCAATATTATATTACATTATTCTTTTAAATCGAGTTTAAGATCTATTTACAAAAAATAATTATTATTTATTATTTTCTTCCAATATTTCGTCTCCACATTGGGTGAATTAATTCTTCATATAATTATAATAATTATTTTTTGTAAAAAGATCTTAAACTCGATTTAAAAGAATAATATAATAGGAAATTATTTACATTACTTTGTAATATATAAAAATATCCAGACTTCCGCATTGCCATACAGATAAAAAGCATGGCTGGGGCAATCATATTAGAAGATCATCTTTTTTTTTTTTTTGTGGATTATGATTGTGCCAACCATATATGGTTATCATATAGTTATCTTATTATGATGATAAAATAATCATTATTTTACCATAATATGGTCCCTACAGCTATATTATGATTGGAAAATATAAAAAAGTTCTTTAAATTTATTAATAATTCTTTAAGACATGTTTTTCCTAAAGAACAAAATTTATATTAAAAAGTTTTCTATGGACTTTTGAAGAAACAAATGTTTCAATTCTAAGGACTTTTTAAATAAAAAATGTAGATTCTATGGACTTTTTAATAATAGAAAAACTCTTAGATTCTAAATACATTTTTAAGATTTTCTTTAGTAAGTCGCTAGAGTCACAGAATTTTTCTTTTTGAAAAAGTCTTTAGAATCTAAGAATATTTTTATTAGAAAAAGTGCTTAAAAACTAAGTATTTTTCTTGATGAAAAGTCCTGAGCATCTAAAAATATTTTATTCAAATAAAGGCCTTAAAATCTAAGTTTTTTGAGAATATATGAATTTTTATCTAAAAAGCAGTTTAAGGAAAAGTCCATGGAATATAAAAATGTTTCTATCGGAAAAATTTCTAAAAATCTTGTATTTTGTATAAGAAAAATTTACGTACAACTCAACTATTGGGTTCTACAGACTTTTTCTTATAAACAATAAACATATTATTTCTTTAAATAGAATTAAAAAATACAAAATCTTTACATAGAATATTTTTGATAATAAATTTATTTATATATTTATTTTTTTATTTATTTATTTATTTTTTTATTTATTTATTTATTTATTTATTTATTTATTTTATTTATATTAATGATGTAATTACAAATTATATCCTAATACCCTAACCGAGCACTAGCAACAAAGGCCATCGGCTCGTTGTAGCGAAAACAGACAAGAGCCTCTGGTGGGAATTGAACCCACGACCCGCGCACTGATAAGCTAGCATTGACCAACTAGCCTACCGGGGAGCTCTATATATAATAAATTGATTAGTGTAAATTATAATGGAATATGTATAAGGTATTTCCCGAAAATAAAAACCCCCAGATGAAAATTACTATATTATAATTATTTTTACCTGGGTGAGTGGTATTTTGAATGCATACAATTTTTTAATTACCGGCGTTATCCTAATGGTGGAAAGTTCGCTCCAAGAGTACAATAGTATCAATATTGTTAATAAAACGTTATGCCAACGAATAACTGACCATCCCCGCACCTGTGACGATTATATTTTTCTGCCTGGGTACGTATACTTTTTATGAATGGAACAAACAAAAAAAAAATTCCGAAATTTTTCTTCAGCGTTTGGAAATTTTTTTTTTCACGAAATTTTCCAAAATTTTAAATTTTATCATTAACAAAAAAAATAATAACTTTCCAAAAAACGAAGATTTTTGAAGACTTCAGCAACCCACAAGATGACTACCAATTGGGTTTTAATTTCCCAAGTATTAATTTAACATTCATTTGCACCGATTCTATAATCGAAAATTTCATTTTCTCGCTCCAGCCTAATGTGTTGTTTTTCTGTGTCCTTTTTTATTTTTTGCTTCAGGTTTTTTTTTAGCCTTTGACTCTTTATTTCAGATTCACTGAGACGTATTTATAAAGAGAGAGCATGGGACTATGAAGAAGTAAATACATATCTACCAAATAACCACAAATGTTACAATTCCAATTTACAAGGATTACAATTGCTTGAAACATGATAAAAATAAACCAAGCAAGAAAAAAAAAGAAAGAAAATATAGAACGAAAAAACATGTTAGTGCATGTTCAAGTTAAATAACAATGCCATTTGTATACCTATATGACTTTTTATTCCCTTCTGTCAAAATGAAAAGCAAAAAAAAAAGGCAATGATTATAATATGGTCCATAGAATTGTAATGCTAAACAAAAATTTACTCTTATTATGGTAAAAACATACGAAATGTTTTTCTTAGTACTAAAACCAAATTTGGTTTATAGAGCAAAGAAAAGTAACTTGTTTTTATGGGTGCCAATTTAATGAAAATGAATACATGTAAAACAAAAGATATATTTAGTATAATTAGATTTATTTAATAGGAATTGAAATACGTCCTTATGGGTATTTCTAAGGTATGTAATACAAATTTAGTTTAATTAAGAATATGTAATTGTTTAATTATACTGATGCAAATTTAATTTTATTACAGCATAAAAAGTATTTTTCCCAACTACTTAATTTACAATGAATGATTTATTGCAAAGCCTACACCTGGTTAATATATTTTATATTTAAAAATAATCCTTTATATAAAATGTTAAAAGAATTTTCTATAATCCTTATTAGGGATGCTAATTTTATTAACCCCAGATTTAAAAATGTTTACCATTTAAATTTATAGTTCAGAACCAGTTTATACCAGTTTTACATAAGTTTAATTAAAAAATTTAACCACAGCTACACACACGCAACATGATCACTGCTACAATATTATGATTGCTGCATTCGGGTATGTTTGTCACAATAAAGTTATTGGTTTAAAAAACTGTTCTAACCATTAGTATGGTCGCTTTCATCATTATTATAGTAAATATTTTATTTTTTAATGATTGCCATTTTCTATTTAATAACATGATTGGCTGTAACCATACTCACCATGAGAAAAATAAGTTAATTATGGAACTATAAAATGCTGAAAACACTTAATGAAAAATTATAAATCAAATAAAACATAACATTGACATTTAAAGTCATAATACAATCTTGTTTTCAAAAAAAATTTATCAGTTCTGTATCATAATATATGATCACTTTCACCTGGGTGGTTTTATTTTCGAAATGCTTTATACATATACACCGCCGGTGGAGTTCCCGCATAGGGAAGTTCGGCGTGGATCCAACGGACTGTTTGAAGGTGGGCAGTATTTACGGACGGGTCCAAGATGCACACTGGCACTGGTGCCGGTGTTTATATTGCTGACACTGACGTGAAAAGGTCATTCAGACAGATGAGTGCAGCGTCTTCCAGGTTGAGATCCAAGCGATCTGGAGGGCGACGGGGGTGATACTGGATCACATCGTGGGGGGGTCTGTGGTGACAATTTACGTTGACAGTCAGGCTGCGCTAAGCGCATTGACAAATTATACGGTGTGATCGAGCCTTGTCGCACTGTGTAGGAATGCTCGGAGGGAGCTCATGGTTGCATTCACAGTAAGGCTGTGTTGGGTACCCGGGCACTGCGAGGGAGGGTTCGAGTCTGGACTTAGGGGTAAGGGACAGGGGGTAAAGCCCCAATTGTGTCACTATTATGAGGTGATACGGGAAAGATTCCGTGATGCCGTTAACCGGTCCTGGAGGAATAGAGTGGATTACAGAGTGTCTAGGGCGTTATGGCCCGGACTGGACGCAGGGACAACCAGGGTTCTACTAGGATTGGATAGGAGTGGTCTCAGGACCCTTATAGGGTTCTTAACGAGGCATTGTTCTGTTAGGGCTTTTACGAGTAAATGGGAAATTGCCATACTGGACTTCTGCAGACTGTGCTGTGATGTTGAGGAGCTAGGCACGGTAGAGAAATTACTGTGCCACTGTCCTAGGATTCAGGGTCTCAGGCAGAAATGGCTAGGGGATAGGTTTAACGACGAACTGGGTTGTATCGCTGGATGTAATCCAGCCGATCTACTAGGGTTTGTCAGGAAAATATTGCGGCTGTTTCTGATGAGGGGACTGTAGGGGGAGTCTTGTCCTACGTAGTTTCTTTATTTCTGCGGACCTGTCAACTTTTTTTCTTCTTTACTTCTCTTTCTCTCTCTCTCTTCTTCCTCTATACTGAAGGGATTCACAATGAACCGCATTGGTCTACGGGTGGAAATGCGTCCCTTGAGCGCATAACCCTTCTTAACCTAACCTAATCTTGTACATCTAATATTGTAATTTTCAATTCATTTTCGTAAAAACTTATTGCCAAAAAGATTCTATATAAATATTATATATTTTTTTATTATTTTCAATAAAAACTACAATAATTTTTTTTAATATATTTATTAATTCATTTCTTGTAAAGTAATAATTTTCTTGTGGAATAAGTACTCAGAATATTAATAAAATAACTTTTTTATAGGAAAAAGTTCGTAGCAACCAAGAGTTGTTTTTTTTTATACAAAATACTACATTTTAGAAATTTTTCCGATAGAATCATTTTTAGATTTTACGGACTTTTCTTTAAATTAAAATAAAAATTTATATATTCTTAAAAAAACTTAGATTCTAAAAAAATTCTTAGACTCCAAGTACTTTTTCTAGTAGAAATATTCTCAGATTCTAAGGACTTTTTCTAAAAGAAAAGTTCTGAGTCTCTAAGGACTATCTGAAAAAATCTTAAAAATGTCCTTAGAATCTAAAAATTTTTCTATTACAAAAAGTCCATAAAAACTATGTTCTTTTTACAGTATTGAAAAATTCCTTACAATTTAAAAATTTTTTTGAAGTATTTTTTTAAGAAGTCTATAGAATCAAAAAAGTTTTCTTGAAATATTCCTTTATATCAAATTTTTTCTATAGGAAAAAGAAAAGAAATATTCTGAAATTTAAAAAAACTTTCTCTTAATTTTGAATCATAATATAACTGTAGGAAACATATTATGGTAAAGTTATGGTTGTTTTATTATCATTACATGATAACTTTATTAAGGTACGACTATGGAATATGATAACGACTATGGTTGGCACAATCATAATCTCAAAAATATATGATGATCTACGAATATGATTGTCCCAACCATATTTTTCCTAATCAAAGATTTCGAAGGTGGACTTACAATATAAAATGTTGTAATTTTGTGTTGGAAAGCAAACTATTTATTATATGAAATCTTAAATAAATAAATTTTACAGTTTGTGTAGATTTGATATAGAATTTCCCCTATATCAACATAATAACAACAATTTACCACAAAATGTGTAAACAGGACAGACCATTCATGCATAGCAAAACTAATAAATAAATATTTATTGAAAAAAGCCACAAAATCTCTCTCAGTCCTAAACCATTTTTAAAAAAAAATAAATAGGTTTTTCAATTTGTACAATGAGGTGTAGAAATAAAAAATTTAAATATATTTAAAAAACAAATTTAATAAAAATAAATATATTTAGATAATCGTACACAGAAAAAAATATCACAAAATTTTAAGTTAATAAAAATATTTGTTTAAATTCATATTCGAGCCTTACCAATTCGAATACACAAATTTATATTTTTTTATGGAACAACATTTTTTTATTTATTATTTTTTTAATATTTTAGACAAAATTAACTCTTAAAAAGAAGTTAAAACATAAACGAATTTATTATTTTGTTTTAATTTGCAAATTTATGTTTTAAAAGTTTTAGTAATTTTTTTGGATTTTAAGGTCAAATTTAAATTGTTTTTAGTGCTATTTTAATTGGATGTCCTATTTTTGGACATGAGTCGGTTGTAAAAAGTAACTTCACTTTAACCTATGTAACGTTTTAAGGCAATTTAAGTTTGTATGTATAAGTTTTAATTATTAGAAATAACTTTCACTTCATTATCCAATTTTTTAAAATTAGTAATTTTTTTTGCTAATTTTAGCAAATCGGTTTTTAAAATGATTTCTAAGGTTAGCAACAAAAATTTGTAAATGTTCTGTAAAAGTTCCGTAATTTGTAAAATGTAAATAGCAAAAAAGTTTATTAAATAATAATATTTTTTATTAAAAATCAGTACAAAAATAGTAAAGGGTCATTCCATGTCAAATCGCACAGAAAACTGTCATTTTCGGATTTGTCTTGTCCGATTTTAATGAAATTCACCACAAATATTGTAAATGGGTAGTGTTTATGAAATCATTAACCTTTCGATCACAAACCCTTTCGATTTTCGAAATATGACGTCAGGAAAATTGGCAAAAACATCAAAATATCGAAGAAGTGTCCATACAAAGTCGCCCATAACTTCTAAACTTTAAAACCTAAAATTTTTATATTGGTACCATTTTAAAGGAGAAAACATTACCTTCAAAATGGCATCCCAAAAGTTTTTTTGCATTAAAGGGTTAAAGGTAATTTTTTTAAATTTAATCTTCAAAGACCATTTTTTTTTTAAATTCTGAAAAAATATATATAAAAAATTGAGGCCTCTCTACATTTAAGGTGGAGACTCATTTGGTTCCTGAGTTATGAAGGAAACCGTGGTGGCAAAATTGTTTGCTGACTTTAACATATTAACTGGAACCGAACCCAAACCGGTTCAGGTTCGCTGTTTATAAAAGCTTTAAACCCGAACCCGTTGAATCCAAAAATTTAACCAGGTTCGGGTTCAAAAATATAAACAAATATTCTTGATGAACAGCAAGAATATTTGTTTATTAGAAAAATCATAAAAATTATTACATTTCTTGCATTCCAGTTTGCATTGCTCGGACCACATCTAGTTCTTTTAAGCAAATACTTAATCAATCCAGAGCTATTTGCAAAAAATTGCGAACACCAAAAATTTCTTCTTTAGCTAAACTTGAAAAAAGCCGTACAAGACTGCCAGACTAGATGGAATTCCAATTATGACATGTTTCAAGCCTTATTGGAATACAGAAGTTTTTGTTCCGAATTACTGGATGCTGCATTAATTATGAATGATAAAATTTGGAATATTTGTGAAGAATTCGTAGAAGCTTTTGCACTTCCCATGTAAAAATCTAAATATATATGAACATGCATGATCATACATGGGCTTGTATATGATCATACATGATCATACATAGTCATATATGACCATACATGATCTCATATATGACCATATATCTTCGGATCCGAAATTTTAGGGTATATGGTGATATATGTGCATATATTACCATACATGCTCATATATTATTCATGTATGCTCGTATATGATCATATACGTCCATATACCCTCAAATTTCAGATCCGAAGATATATGATCATATATGAGATCATGTATGGTCATATATTGAACAATGCATGGACGTATATGACCATGTATGCCCATGTATGATCATATACAGGCCCATGTATGATCATGTATGCCATATATACTTCGATTTTTAGATAGGTTGTTAAAAAATTAACGCTGAAACTACATGAAGAACTGATGACTATAGGCAATATTTATAGAGTTTGGCTTAGTTTTAAATTAGAGCTAACAAAAGATGCCAAAACAAAAACATTTTCACAAGAATTATATTTAAATATTATAAAAGAAGAAAACCACTTTATTACAAAACCACTTTTGATTGCAGCATTATATCTAGATACCAGATTTAAGTTAATGCTAAGTGTCGAAGATTTTGAAAATGCTAAAAAAAACATATTTCAAAAACAATTGAAATTTTAAAAAATTTGTTAATGGAAAGAGAAAAAGATAATTTTATGAGAGAATCAATATCTTCTTCTTCAGAAGATGATGAAGATATTCTCGAACAAGTTCTAAAAGAGAAGGAACGATTTTTTCAAACAATTTTTCTTCAAATGAGAGGACCTTTTCAGCCTTCAAATTCGTTTTGTCGCCACAGAGAACAAATTTAAAAGAAGAAAACTTAAAAAATATATTAATTATAAAATTAAAAGAAAATTTCTTTGAAAAATAAATAAATTTTCCATTATTAAAACATTTGTAATTTTTTTAAATGTTGAACCCGAACCTTAACTTTTTATTTCGATTAACCCGAACCCAAACTTGAACGCATTTTTTCAGGTTTCAGTACCTACTTTTTTAAGTCCAATTTTCGTTAAAAAATTCCCCCGATTTCTTAACCCAGACGAATATTGGTTAAAGAAATCCGTTTACACGGAAATGCAAAAATTGATTTTAATAAAACAAACATTTTTAAAATAGATAAAATAAAGCACTAAAATTAAACATACAGTCTGTGAAGAGTATCCTGTTGAATGGAAATTACAAAAATTTTTGTTTTAAACAATATGTCAGCTATAATTTTTTTAAATTATGTTAATAATAGTTTAACAATATTTTACGAGATAAACACAATTGCATCTAGAAATGTAGTTATATGAAAATAAATAGACATCGCTGCTAGTAGGGTACAGAGGTGTTTAAGATTTAAATGCAAGTCTTTATCTGTGTGTGTGGTTTTTTATTTGTGGCGTTGTTGTTGTTCCTTAATACATACATACTAATAAAAAGTATCACGTACTATCAACAATAATAACAACTACAAAAAAGCATAGATTAACTTAATTAAATAATACTACTAGATAGGTGTAGCTACACATAAATTTAGTCTTCTACTGTTTCTGTTACTAAAACCTTAAAGTATACTATAAAAATACATACAAAGAAAAGTTGTTATGTGTGTGTGTGTGTTTGTGTGTGGCTATGTAATTGAAGCTAGCTAGTTAAAATCGTTTGTTAATTTGTAATTGTTTATGGCAAAGGTGTTGATGAATTAATTAGAATTTTTGTTTTATTATTGTTTGTTGCAGTTGTTGGTGTTGATGTTGTTGCTGTTTATTTACAACGAATGAAGTCATTAAGAAAAGGTTTCAACATGTCGACAGGAAATGCAAACTTGAACAAAAAACTTGAACGTGCTTGAGGGCTTTTAATAAAACTATTTGTAAGTATTTAAGCTAAAAATGTTAATGTTGATGAATTTCCATATTAATGTCATTTGGAAGTGAAAAAAAAAAAAAACAATATTAAATGTAAAATTTTAGAAAATTAAAATACTCAGCTAATGGTTTTTGAATTTGATAGAAATTCAATTATATTGTAAATGTTTGATTTAAGAAAAAAAATATATATTACCTTGAACAGCTTTTAAATTAATTGCATTTTTAACATACCTGAAATTGAAAAGAAAAGCAAAAAATTAATTTAATTATATTCAAATTGTAAAACAAAAAAATTATAAAATATAAAGTGTAGGTTTGTTTAACCTCATAATAACCAAAACTGCCTTCAGGAGATGGTTCGATTTTATACTTTAAAGGTCACAATGACCTTAAAAGAAAACACCCTACCGACCGCATTAGCAGGGGGTTACTGTGGTACTTTTCAAACCATTTCTTTTTTTATTTCTGCTTCAACTTATAACCTCAAAAAAGCCATAGAAATATTTTTTTTTTGCTAGTCATCTCATACATATTTAAAAAAATTTAATAGTAAAAGTTTTTTTTTTATTTTAGTTAAACAAACAATTTTTGTTGAATGTTGTTTATTTATTTGTTTAATAGTTTTATTGTTTTAATGTAAAAAAATAACAACAAAAACTCTTTTAAAAAATATTTATTTAAATTAACAAGGAAGGTATCACCGGTCGGTGACCCAACGATTTTTATAAAATTTGTATTGAAACAATATTATTAGAGGCTAAATAATGCAAATTATCAGTAAAATAATGAAACTTTTTTACACAAAGTAAACGAGTAATTACCTAAAATTAATAGCAGAATTTGGATTTTTCATGAAACTTTTTTTTTAAACAGCTCTTTGTACAACAATAATATGTAATTGTATTGTAATTTTTGGGCTTTTTATGCATTTTATGCGTATATTTACTATAAAATAAGCTTCCCAGTAAAAGTTTTCAGAACATAGAAAAAAGTCCTCAGAATCTTCGGGTTTAATTCAGAATATCAAGGTTTATCTATAGAAAAAAGTACTTTAAATATGAGAATTTTTCTATTTCAAAAAGTTGTAAGAATCTGTTCTCAGAATCTGGGGGTTTTTATATAGCAAAATATCGTTGGATTATGAAAGTTTTTCTTTAGGAAAAAGTACTCAAAAACAGGGTTTTTTTCAATAGGAAAAGGTCCTCAGAATCTGGAGACTTTTATATAGGTAAAATTCCTGAGAATCTGAGGGTATTTCTTTAAAGAAGTCCTTAGCTTCTAAGGATTTTACTGTAGGAAAATGTTTTGAGATTTTCCTATAGAAAATCCTCAGATACTAACAACTTTTTCCTATGAGATACTAATGAATTTTTCCCTTTAAAAAATCTTCAGGTTCTGAGTACGTTTCGTATTTAAAAACTCAAATTCTGCAGAATTTTGCCTATAGGAAAATTCTTAGGATTTGAAGACCTTTTCCAATACAAAAACCTTCAAACTCTAAATAGTTTCTTCTTTAGGAAACCCCTAAAATTCTGAGGACTTATACTATATACTGTACAATATTTTTACTATATTTATACCCTTCACCACAGGTGGAAGGGTATATATAAGTTTGTCATTCCGTTTCAATATTGATCTTAGATCCTATAAAGTATATATATATTCTGGGTCCTTATGAAGAGCGAAGTTGATTTAACGATGTCCGTCTGTCCGTCTGTGTGTTGAAATGGGTTTTCCGAAGACCACAGACATGATGAGGACTTGATTGTTATATATTTCTGTTACATGTGATCCATTTCTGTTTGCTATTGAAAATCAGCCAGATCGGTTGATAAATGGCTGAGATAATAGCAAAAAAGCACGACTACCTCTAATTTTTTCCGTAAAATCCCTTTGATTTATATGTATGTTGAATTTTACGCATAACAAGCACATTCATTTGTTGAAATTATTTTCTTTCACCTCTTCACCTTTTACAAAACCAATACAATAATTTGTCATTTAAATAAAAACCAAAAAAATCTCTATTGAACGAAAACTGTTTATTTACTTATATTAACGATGATTGCACATGAGTTTCAATCGCTCAGTTGTCTAAGCGCTATGTCACCAATACTTTTTTTCTCTTAGGCGGGGGATCGATCCCCCCGCCATCTATTCAACTTTTTTGAATTTTCTTAACACTTTTTTTTTGTTTCTCTTTGAGTGCAACTATTTTTGGTCATAACTTATAATAATTTATAAAACAAATTTTTATAAACTATTTTCCTTCAAATTTTTAAAATTAAGCTAAAGAAATTACAAATATTTTTAATAAAAAAGCGAAATAAAATCCCAAATGCAAATTTGCCAGCTAAATTAAACGGTTTTGTTGAAATAAAACACATGCAGTTCTAGTGAAATCTTTTAACGATTTGTAAAGAAAATATTTTTTTGGTCGAAAAAAGCATTTTTTAGAACTAAAAAGATTTTTGAAAAAAAATATGCCAACACTGATTGACATTATGATTGTGATTGTTGTTGTTTTTATTTGTTGAACTTTTTGTCTTTCACCTCTTCACCTTTTATACAAAAACAATAAATCCATTCAAAGGTTTGTCATTTAAATAAAACCCAAACAAATCTGTTTTAAACGAAAACTCTTTAACGACGTTTTCTTATGTCATTCAATGGCTCAGTGGTCTTAGCGCTTTGTCACAAATACTTTTTCTTTTAGTCGCGCGATCGAGCCCCGTCTATTCACCTTTTTTTGTACAATTTTTTATTTTTATATTTTTTTAACACTTTTTTTTTATTTTCTTAAGACTTTTTTTTTGTTATTTTTTTAACAAAACATATACGTCCAGCACAGTTGGCTTAACGATGTCGGTCAGCTTTTCTGTATAATTGGAGACCGGAAAGAGGAGAAGTTTCCAAATAAGGTGCAAGCATCTTGGTTATCAATACACAACATCTGACCAAACGTGGGCGGGATGCTTGAATTGGACGTGGCACAAAATAGATTAATGAATATCTTAAGAACGGTAAGACCGTAATTAAATACTCCATAAATGGGCTAAAAACATCAAAATTTTTTTAAAAACTAAAATTTTAGAGCTGTAATATGACCAATGGATACGTCTTATATATCCAAAGATCGAAAATCTTTAGAAGAACATATTTGCTGAAAATAGTTATGACCAAAACATACATTTTTTTAAATACCTATTTTCGGGAACCATAAATCTTTCCGAGTCCAAGTTTTATCACCAAACTAAGTGCTAAATTTCCTCTTTAAGATGTCTGTATATAAATCTGTCCATTCCATATATAAACTTCACTTTTTTCCCAACCATGGTGAAGGGTATATAAGATTCGGCATAGCCGAATTTAGCCGCTCTTACTTGTTCTTTACTATATTTTTTTATGAAAGCAAGACAGTATTATATATTCATAAATGTCAAAGTAATGTTTTATTTGATTTTAATTATTTATTGATTGTTGTGAAGATTTTATAGTTAAATAATTATCATATTTTTTTCATAGTCAGAATTTTTGTTGCCACAGTATGGTTACAGCCAATCATGTTATAAAATAGAAAGTGGCAATCATGAAATAATATATTTATTAAATTATTTATTTAAAATACTAATGTTTAGGACCTATTTATAAATCAATAACTTGATTGTGCTAACCATATCCGATTGCAGCACGCATAATATAGTAGCAGTTATCATGTTGCAACCATTTTTTTTCTCGGCGTGAACTTACACATAATGTGTGTATACTATTTTTTTTTTTTTTGTAAACCGAAGCAACACTCAGTTAATTCTTTCCACTAATTAATGTTTTGCTTTCTTTGAAAAGGGGATAGTGGAGGTGAAAGATGGCAATTCTGTAATTGCGAGAGATTATAAATCTTAAAACATTTCCTGCCCGCCATATGATGAAGAGTAGGCGAAATTTTTAAAGCTTTTTAGCTTATAGCCATGTTATGTTATTTTACCTTGGTGGGGTTAAGTGTTATGGAAACACCGAAGAAGGATATTGTGATATGAATGTTATGAGAGGTAGAAAATATATACCTACATATTTTTACACTCACAATAATTTTTCTGTAAAAACTATATACACTCACCAAAAAAAGTCTGTAATGGCAACTGAAAATTTTGCTGTTATTACGGGAAATTCTGCTAATTTGAGCCCAGCGGTATTTTTTGCTAATCTTAGCAACACATGTCTGCTGACGTGTAGTACAATGAAATTAGTAGAAAAATTAGTAGCCGCTACTAAATTTTAGTAGACTTTTTGTAAAGTGGAATTTAAAATCTGTTTGCTAAAATCAGCAAAAAAAATTACTAAATACTATTAATATTAGTACAAAGTTTAAGATTTATTTTTTTTATCGAGCATCAAAAATTTTGATTATATTTTTTAAAAGATGTTTTATACAAAATGAAAAAAAAATCAAAAAATTAAAAATTTTAAAAATTGTTAAAACATAAACTAATTTATCATTTTGTTTTAATTTGGTAATTTCTGTTTTGAAAAATGTTTTAGTCAATTTTTTTTTTTTTTTTACTTTGAAGGTGAAATTTAATTGTTTTTAAGGCTGATTTTTAGAACTAAAAAACCCTTTTTAGTGCTATTTTAAGTGGATGTCCTCTTTTTAGACATGAGTCGGTATCTTCACGTCCAATCCCTTTTTTAATCCTATGTAATATTTTAGGGCAATTTAAGTTTGTATGTATACATTTAAATTATTAAAAATAACATTTCCTTTAATATCGACTTTTTTAAAATTAGTATTTTTTTTTTTTTTTTGCTAATTTTAGCAAATCGGTTTTCAAAAATTTGTAAAATGATTTCTGAAATTAGCAACGAAAACTTGTAGATATGCTGTAAAAATTCTATAATTTGTAAAATGTAAATAGCAAAAAGATTTGCTATATAATAATTTTTTTACTAAAAATCAGTACAAAAATAGTAAAGTGGGATTGAAAACCGTTTAAAAATTTTTCTACTAACTTTTTTTTCTGAGTGTAAAATACATGTAGAATTAATCGAAAATACAATCAAAAAGAGCACTACTGATTTTTCATTATATTCAGCCCATTTTGTTGTTTATATTCACACATTGTTTAATAATCGACAAAAGTTGTAAAAGCAATCGAAAATCGTTTAAAATTACCATCATTTTTTAACTGACAAAATGTAGAGATAAAGGATTTTTGTGGTTTGTTTTTCAAATTGAAATATTTTTTTTTTATTTGTATGTAATTTTACAAAACACAACACACAAAGATGTATATACTTTTATTTTCTATGTGTGTATCTATATTTGAATAATTTCTTGTAATTTTTATTAAAATAATTGTGTATATAAATAAACTATTTTGGTAAAAAACAAAAAGGTATTATATGAATTTCTATTTTAAGAAACAGAAAATATAAAATTTTACATTTAACAGAAAATATCAACTCCTACTGAATGCCTGTAAATTTTTATAGTTTGTTTTTTGAATGACTGATTTAAATAGTAAAAAATATATTTCTATGAATTTTAAGTGATTCTTCATTTAAAAACAAACTCTACGTATTACTTTTTAAATAATCTACAGTCGGTAACGAAAAATGTTGTCGTCGTCGGGGATCTAACAAACAACCACAACACTCAGAATTTATAGTAGGACTACAGTTTCCTACTAAAAGTTGAATGAATTTCAACAGATGTTAATAAGAGTGTAACACATATTTAAATTGCAGCGCAATAGGTGGGTAACCTCGACAGTACCTTCCTTGGAAAACTAAAAGGACAATGTAAATGTATATTAGCAAAGCACACAAAATTTGAATAACTATTTATATACTGAAAAACTAATCACAAAATTGCTTAATGTATGAATTGTTAACAAATTTGGTTTTTAGTTAAAAAAAAATTAAAAACCCACTTTTAGGAATTTATTGAAAACTAAAAGTTTGTTTTTTTTGTAGATTTATTCTAAACAATGTAAAAAACAATTTTCAATTAACAATAAAATTAATGTGTATAAAAGGGATATAACTTTTAAAAAAAAATTTAAAATATTAAATCGGTCCCAGCCATACAGAATAGGCTCAGAAACACTAGGTATAACATTTTTTTATTACTTTGAATGCAGCATTAAAATTCAGCAGAACTTTTTTACACATTTTTATTTTTAATACCTTATCTTGCAAACATCATTTCTAATAAACCTTAGTATGAAGAAATTTTTGTAATTTTCTAAGAGAATGTAAAAAATTTGGGAAATTTTAAAATATTTTAATCATTAATGGGAAAAATTTTGGTTATACCCCCAATTTACAACAAGAAATCAATTTCCGGTCATGTCCTTCAACATAATCCTATAATAATTTTTG
Source organism: Eustalomyia histrio (assembly GCA_949748255.1). Classification (NCBI taxonomy): domain Eukaryota; kingdom Metazoa; phylum Arthropoda; class Insecta; order Diptera; family Anthomyiidae; genus Eustalomyia; species Eustalomyia histrio. The sequence goes on from OX456523.1 coordinate 233,170,452, forward strand.
TTTTTTTTTTCTTTATTCCTTTTAGAAATCATAAATTATTTCATATATAGTAACACTATATATTACATATTCCTTAATAAGCAGCTTATGTTTTATATTACAATATATTACATTGGTAAAAGTATGGATTAAAAAAAAAAAAGAATCTACCATCAGTAACATGTAGAAACTTTCCAATTACAAAAAGAAACATGAATTCTTAAATATACATATTTTTTTTCGTATTGTAGTAGTTTTCCATTTTGTAACACATAATCAAAATCAAAACTAAAATAAAAGCAAAGTATGTAGAAATAGATAATATTATTGCCAACTCCTATTGCTAAACTCATTTCCAATCGAATCGTATCCAATCCAATCATAAATTCTTTTATAGCTCCCTTATGATTTGATCCCATACTTTTTAACACCATTTAGCACACACGAGTATTCGTAACAATGTTGGAAATTTCTTCTTTTTTTGTTATTTTGTTATTTTATTAGTGCCCTTTTTTGTGGAGCAGTTTGTCTTTACGAGTAAGATGATTGGGTTAAAACAAAAAAAAATAAAAAAATAAAAAAAAAAATAAAAATAGTATTCTTTATACTCACATCACGTATATGTGTAATAGTTTCAGGTACTGATTGAAACATAGCAAGAAAACCAAAAGCCAGCAAAAACAAAATAATGGAAAATCAATATGAATTACACTGTGAACAAGAGAATTTTGTACAAAATTGGAAATTACACTGAAATCTGACTTCAAGTAATACCAAAATATTGACTTTTGTTTGTGATCCCTTGTTCAACAAATTGTGCAAACCAATAAAATAACAGACAGATTTTTAAGCATAGTTTTTATCCTTTAAATCCCTGTGATGTGCCAAACACTGAGGGAGATCATTTTTACAATTTGTTTCTACATTAAAACAAACATAAAGTACAACCAATGCTTAGATACATTTTCTCAGAGGTTCATTGTAAAGCCACCGGACTCCATTAGACTTCATCGTTGAACCATTTGGAGCTTCGTTTAAACCTTAAGACCACTAAGACCATGAAAGTCAACTGATTTCCGTTCAACGGACACAAACAGAAAAAAATGTTTGATGATTTTCTCCTCTTCAGCTCCTACAGAAGCCATGCAGATCCTACATAAGCCGACAGAAGCTCCTACAGAAGCCGTCAGCAGCTCCTAAAGAAGCCATCAGAAGCATTATCCATCCTCTATGCGTGACACTCAATGAGATAGCGGGCCGTTATTAACGCCGTCAGTAGCTCCTACAAAAGCTGTACGAAACGCAATGCAACATCTGTGCATGACTTCCGATAAGATAGTGGGTCGCCAAAATATCCGAAATGGTCATCATGGAAAGCGATAGAAGCGCCCCGAATCAACAATTGGGCACATCAGGATGCCTACAATTTTCCAAGGGAATACAAGCACTTCAGAGTTTCAGAGAAACATATAATGTTATTCCCAGCATTTCTAGTTCATCAAATCTAACGTTCTCTGGTATGCCTCTGCAACTAGGGATCCGTAAGAGTTGAATATCAAACTGCTTTACTATCTCATTAAAGGATGCACGGTAGTTATAAGCTGTTACTATAATCAGAGACATTGATCCCAATTGCATGAATTTAGCTTAACTATCAGAGTACTTGTTAACGCTTTCCGTGGATGGAATATTGCGCTGAAACCATGCGGCAACCTACCCTATCGACATCGCCTCACTCTGAAATACGATACAGTGATCTGATAATCTCCGAGCCAGCTCCTAACCAAGCTCCTCTGAAAAGACCCTAACGACAACTCAGTTTTCAAGCTGCGATCCTTCCGTATAAACGTTAACGTCACGTCTTTTTACCGGTACCCCACCCACCCAGTAGGCCCTGGACGTTTTATGGACGGTAAAATTGCATAAGGGTCATAATACACATATATACTGAAGAGGATCTTACACCTGAGAACTCATCAAAATCATATAATCCAAATTCGGCGAAAAATCTCCATTCCCTCATATCACACTATGGCCACACCCATGTTCAACCCATTATGACGTCGAAAGCAGCCTTAAAGTCACATCAGCCGATAACTGTTTTGCCAGTATAATATATAATGTAGACGATGTCGACCCTGTGCTGTTCACAGAAACCATTCTCTGTTTCCTCTCAAAATATTTAATCCAGTACAAGCCACCAAATAAAGGCCCCATACAGAGAAAAGGGTGAACTGCCGCAGTGTATATCCATCGAACGATTCTAGAACCCAGCCTCCAGCGTCCCTCGATGGCTCTTATACTAAAGTTCAAAGCAACCACCGACTTTTCAGACTTTCCGTCCAGAGTAACAAGCGCTGAAGCGAGACCGTTATTCCTCCAGTAAAAGCTCTGTATTTTTAGGATTGATATTAAACCCAAAGGCCCTAGTCCAGACAGCCAACTCACTTTAGCAATATAGCCACATTATCCACGTAGACCACCATGCCTACCGCTCCCTACCAAGGCGAGGAGTACAGGATTTAGTGCAAGATTCCACTATCCGTTATATCCGTGACATTTCCTCTGGGTTATATGATTACCTCCCGGTGGACCGCTGGGACCACCCCAACTCTCGATAATGCCGTAATTGTAGTCTGGCTCGATATTATAAAGATGTTACCATGTTCAAGAAGACTACAATCTCGTTCAGAGCAGACTCCGTTGACCCTCCCTTACTGTATGCATGTTGCATGCTGGCATCAATGGTTTCCCGCTAGTAACTACTGGGTCAGGAACTACTGGGTCAGCAACGTGCTGCGGCTTTAAGCTCCCAATCGACCAGGTCAGCTTAGGTAAACTGACTATCCCGAGAAACATCTCCGTCGAAAGGAGACCGGAATAATCCAGCCTAGTCCTATCGTCGCAGAGCTTATCAAGTATAAGGTCAAGTGACTCCAAACCAAGGTTATTTATCTTAAGGGACCTTATCTTAAGGGACCTTATCTTAAGGGTTCCGCACCACCTTGGGAGCCTAAAGATAGCTAAGAATATTCAGAGTAAATTCAAATTACAATCTTTCTGAATTACTCAGCATAAACAACTACTTACCAGCCTATTTGCGCGCTTAATTCCTTATGTTCGCTATGCCCAAAAAGTAATGGATACTCATTATTTTTTGGCTGTTTGTAAGCGAGAGGGTAATGACCACCCATGACTTCGCGAACAAAAGTAATAAAACGAGTAAATGGGCTGGTAAGAAGTTGAAACCCTGTTTTTGATGGGTAAGATTAATATTATATCACAAGGCTTAAAAACAGAGTAATTTAAGTCACTTTAATCCTAAAGTGCTCTTCAGGAAGTTTTAGACCTTTTTTCACGCTTATTCGTTATGCGAAGAAAACATTTTTTTTATTTTTTTCCAAAAGGCAATTTTTAGAGACACCTACGATTTAAATTAGCAAATTATGGAACACTCAAATGTTGGAGGGTATAACTCTAATATTTATTTGTAATACCGGAATGCTTTCATCTAATCTAATATTAGTCTTATTTCCTCTTAAACATAATGGAATAATGTTTGACCATCCTCCCACTCAAAGCTAAGATAAATCAATATGATATACTATAAAGCCAATAATTTAGAAATTATTAATAAAGAACATTGAATGAAAATGCTGACTTTTACATGCTTAGAAAGAAAATTTAAATCTCTTTTTTTGTATTTTCGAATTGCAATCATAGAAAAATGCATACGAGTATAAAAAAAAATTTCACACATTGGCCAAAATTAAAAATAAAAAAATAAAAAAAAAATTTGGCATTCACCTAAAGTGTATGCTAGAAATCAAACCTACAAAAATCAAGGCAATAACAAAATATTCGATCAACTAGAAAATATTGTATCTAAAATTTCATAGAAATATCCAGTTACATGAAAAAATGAAGATAACATGAAATAATAGAGAGAAGAAAAAAAATACAGGATAAAGCTAACATATGTATGAATCGATGCAGTAGGGAGGATACATGTTTTTTAGATTTAATAAAAAAAAGCTTTTAATAAATATAGTGACATCATTATATTTATAAAAAAAACTCTGGCAGAATACATGAAACGTTTATGAAAATATTCAAACCCTAAAACCGGTTAAACGGATTTTTTATTTCAAAAAATAGCGACCGGTTTTAGTTTTTTTTCCAAAATTCGAATAAAACAAAAAGTGAGTTTTTAGTGTTGGTTAAACGGTTTTTTTATTTTAGACTAAAACGGCATCGAAAAAGTTTAAATAACGTTAACCGATTTTTTTGTAAAAACCCAAAACCGAAACCGGGTTTAAAATACGATTTTTCAAATAAACCGAAAACCGGTTTTTCTAATGTTACATAAATACTACGACATTTTTCACCGCTATCTGTCAACCTTAACGCTTTTTTACATTAAAAAAAAATTACCTAGAATTTAGAAAAATTAACTTATTTGAATGAAAAATTAAAATGAAAACGGCGCCAAAGACACTTTTTACCAATATTTAATACAATTTTCTTTGAAATTAAGAAACAAATTTTACTTAAAATTTGGTCAAAATTTCTAAATTATAGAAAAATTTTACTATTGAAAACTAAATTTTTATTAGAAAACAGTCAAAATATTCTTCTTATTAGTTCATATATCATCTAAAATTTTACTGTTAGTTAGGAAATAATTCCTTGGTTTTAAGAAAAAATTTATTTTATTTAAGTTCATTAGATAATAGTTTTTACCAACAACTAGAAATTAACTCCCTAAAAATAAGAAAATATTTTCTAACATCAAGTTAAATAGTACTTCTTTTAAGTGAAAATTATCCTTAAATTTGATAAAAAAAATTCTAATGGTATTCTATGGTATAGTATGGTTCTATGGTCTTTTAAAGTACTTTACACTCATTGTGTAAGTATTTTACCACTTTCGGAGGGCTTCTGCTTTGTGAGGACACTGTTCTTAACAAGCTTTTTGCTATACATTTCTGTCATTAAATTAAATTGAATTATATTAAAATCATGTATTTAAAATATAAATTAAATTTCATTAACAAAAAGTTAAACAAATTAAAATGTACTGCAGGATATTCTTAAACGTAATAAATTGTAACAAAGTCAGATACTTTTCGTTGTTAACTAATGGTTCTCCTTGAGAGAATTACAAAAAGGGACGTCCTAGGTGACACACCGCATCTAAGGCTAAGGAACACTGTGGGTCCTTTATCTTCTTAAATAAACTAATTCAATGAAACTGTTGCAAAAATTCAAAATATCACAGTTACATTTCTTGTTACTATTGGAAAATGTCATAAGTTTATTTTATGACATTTTTAGCTTAAACTTTAATTGACATGTACAAATATTAACTTTTTTATTATTAAGTGAAAAAAAAATGTTTTAGTTCCTTCCATAAATACAAAGTTTGATATGTGCAAATTCGAAATTTTTACCTTTCACGAACCAAAAATTACAATCATGCACGATGGTAAATTTAATTTGTTTCCTTTAATAATATTTGTTCATAAAAATTAGCAACACTAACTAGTTTGTTTTTAATTTATTGTTCCTTTTTTTTTGAATCAATATTCAAAAAAATTTAAACGTTTCCAACAAAAAAATCCTATATAATCCTATGTACTGTGAAAAAAATATTTTATTAGAATTTTTAAAATTTATTTGAACTAAGTTGCATGAAAATTTTCCTAAGAAATAGTTCATCAGTTTCTAAAATTAAATAAATTTTTATTATTTCATAGGAAAAAATTTATTACTTTTTGTTTTTAATTGCCTAAACTAATTTTTAGAGAACAATTCTTAAAAATTAGAAAGTGGTGGACTTAAAAACTCAATTTACACTTAAAAAAGTTTGTAAGTTAAAATAACTGAAAATATAATTTAAAAGAAATGATATTACATTTAAAAACCGGTATACTTAATTTTCATTTAAATTAAATGCCATTTGTTATTTATTTTTAAATGTTGATTAATCAACTGACACATCCGTAAAAACAAATGATATAATCAGTTAAAATAAATGTCAAAATTTTACCCACCAATCCGTAAAAAATAAATGTTTTTTTCATTTATTTGAAATTATTTTCGTTTTTGTATTTTTTGTTTTTTTTTTAATATACTCGTACAATATCAATATTGTATGTATGCATATGAAGCTATAAACACTTTTTGTATGAATGTGTTTGTATATGTATGTGTGTTTATGAAGTTCTTGTAAATTGTATTGAAAAATTTTGTATATATACAACCAATTTAAATAAAAAAACAAATTAAAATTTTTTGAATATTTTTTTTTTTTTTTTGAAACAGACAGCAAACAAAATTTAAATTTGTAATAACTGTTACGGACACAAATAAACCACAAGTTTCCGTTTTGTGGGTAAATTTTTATTAAATTTCAAACAAATGAAAAAAATAAATGAAACTGAAAAAAATCGGTAAATGATAGTAAATTATTTCGAATAAATGTATAAAAAAGTTAATATAGATATTTCTTTGAAAAATAAATGTATGTTCCTTTATTTTTAAATGAAACGGAAAACTTTTTTATTAAACTACAAACAGTTAACTACATAATATTCTGAGTGTAGAAACGGCTTTCTAAAATTTAGTTAATTTTACTACTCGCGAAAAAACAAATGAACACACATTAAGTTCAAGTACTTTCTCGTTTTAAGTTAAACACATTTTTTAACTAAATGGGAGTAAATTAAGTTCTATTTTTTGAACATTTACATTACATTTTAATATGCAAATTTCTTAAAACTAAGATGTTTTGCTTACAAATTGATAAATTTTTATTAAATATACTTGTTTTGTTCCTAAATTCAAGAAATATTACTTAAGAAAGGTATGAACTATTTCTGATTATACAAAATATTTAATTTTTACCCAAACAAAGAAATTTTTATTTATTTTAAGAAAATTTTTCTAAGTTTTAATAAAATTTTAGTTAAATTGAGGAAAATTTTTAAGCTTTTTTAAAGAAAATTTTGGATTAATTTTTAGTTAATTTCTTTTTTTTTTTTTTGGAGTGTATGAAAATTCTTTTTGTAAAAACTTTTCTTTTAAGTTACATTTAAATAAATGCCACCACAATTTGTATATTTGAAAACATTTGCTTTCATTTAAATTCTAAAATCGGCTATAGACATATTTATGCCCATATGCATAAATTCGTGTGTTACCGAAAATTTAGGGCACAATAAAGTAGCATGATGGTAAATCAGCCTGCATTGTCTGCAGGAACAAGAAAAAAAATCGACCATAAATTTTCTTACATGAATATTTTCTATTATTTTTTTTTTTGGAACAATGCCTTAATAAAGCCTGAAAAATATCTAGTGAAACACAAAAATAAGAAGAAGGCTAAAACAAAGCTCTACAATTTGCATGTTTTAAATTGTTTGTTGAAATGTTAAATTTGTTACAGTTTAAGTTTTATTATTTATTTTTTTTTTATTTTATGTTAAAATAATGGTTTTGTGGAGTTTTTAAACCATAATGCTCTTTTTTTTTTTGTATTATTAGGAATTGGGTACAGCTAACTGCCTTAAAAAAAGCACATACCAGCATATAACCATTTAAACCTACAATGTGTAGTTGTTTTAGACATAATAACTCAAGTAGTACTTGTTTTTACCATACACCACAATAGTTTGTTATCTCTGTGTGTGTGTGTGTGAATGTGCTTATGTGAACCACATGTGTCAGTGGCATAAAATCCCCAAAATGTCGTATAGTGTCAGAAGTTAAACCTCAAAAATTGTTACCAACTTTAGCTCATTAAGTATAAAGGAAACTCATAAAGCTAAAGTATATTTTCATATTAAATATTTTGTAATTTTTAAATAGTGAAAACACTCTAAGTCAGTGGTTCCCAGAGCTCACCGCACTGGGGGCAATTTGAATACATTAGAGGTGACAATGGGCAAATTGTAATAATTTTTGAAAATTTTGATGAATTTAATAAAAGATTTTAATAGAATTTTTTTATAAAAAACTGAAATCGAATGCAGCTCAAGCATCTGAAATTTTTTAATAATGTGTATATTTTTAAACTAGTCATTAAGTTTTTTTCACAATGTTATCAAACAATATTTTAAAGCTTGAGATAAGGACGCGAAGTTACGTATAAACCAGAGAACTGCATTTGCTGATTGCAAAACGTTCATACGCAATCAACACAAGAATAAATTGTGTTTGCGTTCAAACGCTTAATATACTTCAACACACATATTCGTTGATGATTTTAAATCAATCAAACGATGTGCAAATTGTTTTGTCACTGGTTTATAATCATCGGTCGTTGTTAAACCATTGATTTTATTCTGTTCATTCGAGCCAACAATAATTATTTTGATGTAGAATAAATCAGAAAAAAACAACAAACAACGTGTATGAGTGTAATCATAATTAAAACAAAATAGTTTCTTATCTATAAAAAGGGGGTGGTTTTGTAAAAAAACATATAAACGTTATATGTATATTAGGGTGGGTCTAAAATATGTTTTTTTATAATTTTCATTAGGAATACCAAAAATATTGTTCTTTGTGAAAATTTTTTTTTTTAATTTAGGTCGACATCTTAGGCTCGCCCAATCCGGTTAAAGTTAAATATTGCCTAATTTTCCAATCAAAATAGATTAAAAAAAAAATTAGACAATATTTAAATTTTTCCGGATTAGGCAAGCCTGAGATATCGACCTAATTTTTTTTTTCCAAAAAAACATTTATATTTCACAAATATGAATATTTTTATTACTAATAAAAATTCTAAAAAAGCGGATTTTAGACCCACCCTAATATACATAAAACATAAAATGTTTTTCTACAAAACAACCCCCTTATAAAATGGGTTTCTATTTTGTTCTTATTATGAATAAACTCATACGCGTTGTTTGTTGTTTTTTCTGATATATTCAACGCTGACTTTTTGTTAAGTGATTACATTTGCATAAAACATAAACGACACATGATTCACACTGATTCCAATTACGCGTTCAGTAACATGATGCTGATTTTGTTCTACAGTGAATTTTGTTGAATTATTAAAAGTGAACAAGAATTTTTGTGTATGATTAAATCAAGAAAAAAGTTGATTTTGCAGTTCTCTGGTATAAACCCATAAACGACACATGAAGAAGTCGCTTAGCGTACTCATATAAAATTGCAACAAAAAATAAGACGAGCAACAATTTGTTTGGTTTGTAACAATCAATATAATGCTGATGATATCACGGTAGAAGGACATGAACGATTTTAAAAGTTGTGCGTAACACAACAACGATTGGGAACCACTACCCTAAAGTAATGCATAATTTAAAGAGTTTAGGAATTATGACTTCATAAAGGGATTAAAGTTAAATGTAAAACAGAGAAGTGGCCCATATTCAAAGGGAATTTAAAGATAAAATTAAAAATTATAGAATTTTTTAATTTTTCATGAAACCTTTCTTTCACACTACCCATGTAAAAATCGAAATATATATGGACATACATGATCATACATGGGCTTGTATATGATCATACATGTGCATACATGGTCATATACGTCCATACATGATGTCATATATGACCATATATCTTCGGATCCGAAATTTGAGGATATATGGTGATATATGTGCATATATTATCATACATGCTCATATATTATTCATGTATGCTCGTATATGATCATATACGTCCATAAACCCTCAAATTTCGGATCCGAAGATATATGATCATATATGAGATCATGTATGGTCATATATTGAACAATGTATGGACGTATATGACCATGTATGCCCATGTATGATCATATACAGGCCCATGTATGATCATGTATGCTCATATATATTTCGATTTTTAGATGGGTATGTATGATTGCTTTTTTTATAATTATGTTATGAAAACCTTTTCAAGATTACTAAAGAGCTTCATTCTTTTTTTTTTAAGAAATAATTTCATAAAATGTATGAAAGTTTTTACATAAAACTTTTTAAAAAATTTTATGAAAACCAGTACTTACATAATTTCAAATCTTGTAAGTTCAATAAAAATTTCTCGATTTCATAAAACATTTAATTAATATTATGAAAATTATTCTTTCAGTGTAGTTAGCTTTAAATATATTAAATATGACTATGCAGCTGAGAAATATGTAAGCGGCTACTTTCTAAGACTTATGAAATATATTACAATTAGGGCTTTCAAATAAATATTTATTATAGATTTTTTTATATAAAACACAATTATAAGATCTTTTTTCTAATAAATCACAACTATAAGTGCTTAGATCGCTAAAAAGGTAAGAACTTTTATTGATACTTTCGCTTAAATCGCTTTAAAGGCTTAGATCACTAGAAGAGCTTAGATCACTAGGAGAGCTTAGATCACTAGGAGAGCTTATATCACTATAATAGCCCTTGCTAAAAAAATTCACCACTATAAGAGTATAGCTCGCTGCAAGAGCTTTAATCATTATAAGAGCTTTTTGTTATAAATCAAGACAATAAGGGCTTACTTCGCCATTAGAGCTTTAATCATTATAAAAGCTTTTTCTTATAAATCACGAATATAAAATCTTAGAAGACTATAAGAGCTTAGATCACTGTGACTGTGATAGCTTTTTCCATTAAACCACAAATATAAAAGCTTTTTCTAATAAGCCATGCATATAATAGTTTTCTCTAAGAAACAACGACTATACCAACTTTATATAATAAACAAGCACCATAGGAACTTTTTCCAATAAACCAGAACTAGAATAACATATTTTACTAATAAACCACGGCAGTTAGTAATTTTTATAATTAACCACGACTTATTAAATAAATCACTATAAGAGCTTTTTCCAATAAACCACAGCTATAACAACTTGTTCTAATAAATCAATACTATAAGAGCTTTTACTAATAAACCTGGACTAAAACATCTTTCTCTAATTTTAAACAGTTGTAAGAGCTTTTTATAATTAACCGCGACTTATTAAATAAATCATTAGAGCTTTCTCATAGATCTTGTATTGATTTAAATCTACCAAAACTTATATAATATACCACTAAGTACTAAGAGCTTTTAAACAAACCACGGCTCATGCAATTGACCACTGAAAGAGATTTTTCAAGAAACTACGATAAATAAATTATTTCACTTTAAGAGCATTTTAATCATGTTACAGATCTTTAAAGAGATTTTTTTTAATAAGCCGTGACTTATGTAATAAGTAAGAGCTTTTTTTGTTAAACCAAGAATTATGTAGTAGATCATTATAAAAGCTATTTGGAGCATAATGATGACATGTTTCAGATTTTTAATAAACAAATTTAATAACTAACTTCAGATCGAGCTATTTAACAACCCAATATTGTAATTAAACATGAGCTTTTTTATAAACCACCATATATAATTAAATTTAAGTTTTGAAAACCCCGATTTAAATTTAAACTTAAGCATTAAAAATCCCAAGTTTTTACTTAAACTAGAGCTTTTTAACTAACTACGATTAATATTGAAACTGTTGATTTTAAAACGATTACTATTTTTATTTGATTTAATTTATAGCTTAGTAATAAAAATATGTATTCTTTAAATAAAAAACAAAACATGATTAAAACATAAAAGCTTTTAAAAAAATAGGATTTATATTTGAACTGAAACATTAAAAAATATATTTAAGCTGATTTTTTTAACACATTATTTTTATTGATTTATACATAAATACAAAAGTTATTAATATATTTTTGATGGTATTTCACTTCAAGATTAAAACTTAAACTTAAGCTTTTTAAAAAACACGGTTTGCACTTAAAATAAAATTTTAAAGACCATGATTAAAACTTAAACTAAAGCTTTAAAAAAACAACGATTTACTAGTTAAACTTTTTTAACCACAATTACGTATTAAATGGATTTTTTAGACCACAATTAATACGAAAGCAGAAGCTTTCTACTAAATAATTTAAAAAAGCCACAATTTATTCCTAAACTCATAGTTATTAATTTTTGACAACACTTTAATTTCTACATGGGTCTTCCAAAAGACTATTTAAACTTCAACTAAAGCTTTTTTGGTTCACATAAATTTATAAAAACCATGATTAAAATTTAAGCTAAAACTTTTTTAAAAGATTTGGTTTTTATTAAAAAGAAAAACAGAAATTAAGATTTTTACTTTAACTTACTTTTTTAAGATCGCACTTAACACTTATACTGAATTATACTTTAACTTTAATCTGCTTAATAAACCACGATTATTACATAAAGTCGATCTTATTAACTTTGAATGACTCGTGAACTCAAATTAATTTAATAAAATCATTTGCATGCATAATTTTTTTTAAATTCTTTAACTCAAATAATACTGTTTTAAAATAAAGTTTTGTCTAAACTTTTTGTTATTTATAATAAAATTTTAATAATTTTACAAATAAACAAAGAAAAAAAAACTTCATCAAAAGATATGGCTGTTGGAAGAAAAATCTCTATATAAAAACTGTCAAAAACCCATTGAAAGTTGATTCTAAACTTTATGTTTATGTTCTTTCTCTATTTTTTTATTTTTTTTTTTTTTTTTTTTTTGGCTGACTACACAATCAAGTTTTAATATTTGTTAGCTTGCTAACAAATATGACTATTTTTCTTTTACACATAGTTGTATTTCAAAAAAATTATTCCTTGGTAAACTTTATTCTGAAGTATGTGTGTTAGGGTGTCCAAGATAAATGGAGCCATAGAAATGGAAAAATATTTTTCTCGTATTTGATAACAAATGTTTAAAAGTATATAAAGTATATTTCCTATATTCGTAAATATTTTTCACAAAAATGTAATATACTTTGCTGTTTTAAACCAACGGTTCCCAAATGGGGGTAGCGACCCCCTACATCCAAAGCGGTCCGGGAAGGGTTCGCAAAAAATTCTATAAAAATAAGAAGTGAATAATAAATAATCTTTCATGTCAGTTGCCATTATTGTATTTAAAAAATCAAAAAAATAAAACTAATCAAAAGTTGTATTCCAATGCTTAAGACTTTTCACACTTTTTTTTTTTTTTTTGTTTAATTGAATGTGCTTAAAATTAATTTTTCCGAAGAAGCTTTTTTTGATATAAAACACCACAAATCCTAGAGTTTTGAGCTTTTTTAGGGTAATTTAATTGAAATATTTTTCCAAACAAAATCCTGCAATTCCCTCTATAGTATTTTTTATTTTTCGGAAAATCTTCAGATTTAAATATTTTTATTTAATTTAAAAAAAATTTAAAATTTGGGGGTCCGTCAGCCAGTAAAAACGCCTCAAGGTGCCGTGAAGTGAAAGTTAGTGGAAACCGCTGCTTTAAACTATCAGAGTTAGCTTTCAAATCATATCCAATTTTTGAAGTATTTATGCGGATTTATATTTCATTCACATTTTGATTCAGTGGTACTTTTCTAAAGCAATTTTAAAACAGCCAACAAGATTTTATCAAAGCTAATAAAAAAAGAATATTGTGTTATGTAACGAAATTCAATTAATTTTGATTTCGCTCAATTTGGTTAATAATCATAATTAAAAAAAAATATAAAAGACAAAAAAAATTAAAATTCTTTTTAATCGCTTTACTTGAACGAGTTATATCAATATAAATCTTTTTTATTTTTTCTTTTTTAAATTTTAAATTATACAAACCCTACAAGGTTGAAAATTTCAACAACGATCGTGTTGAAATCGATAGATTTTCATCACATACCAGATTACATTATTATGTCTTAGTTTTCGAATTGTCTAATTCATGAAATTTGCCACACTCTATATAAATGTTGATGTTTGTGTCACTGCCACAAAAAAAATATCATCTCTAGTTAGCAGTGGTTTCCTTTTTAAAGTTCTCTTTTGTGCAATGAAATAACCTCAAGGCATATGTTTTTTTCTATACATATTGATTGCAAGACTTTAAAAAATAGATGGAGATTTTTTATTATTGAAATTGTGATTGGTTTTTTTTTTTTTTTTTTTTTGAAAAAATTTTCGTTTTAAATTGAAATGTGAACAGACTTTTTCTTTGAGGATTAATCAAAGATAGTATTTATTTATACGTACTATCCACACAGTTTTTTTTTGTTACTTTATCAGTAAAGTAGTAATAACCAATGTTAATTTTATTATGTTATTATTTTATTTTAACATGATTTTTCTTTAAACTTTTAATTGCCAATAATTATTTTTACAGACAAGTTTTAATGTTAAAAAGATTTACTTGGGAAGTACAACATGTTGTATACTTAATATTTGAAAACAATTATTACTCATACGTACAAGTGATCATACATTTTATTTATGCAATAAATAACACTGTACAACAATTTCGAACTTTTTTTGAAAATTACAGGATTCTGACAATGGATTCAAAAAATAAATAAAAAGATAATTGTGTCGTCGTTTTGAAAGATCACATCGGAATTTTATTTTAGGTGGGGGTTAAAGTTTCCCACCTTTGGCTTGTGCTTGCAGCATATCGGTATATAAAACTATGTGTTCTTTACATCTGAGGTATAGGGTATGTTCAGCAACTTTGTAGAAAATATTAACGAAATTATTTTTGTGGAGCATATTTACCCTATAACTACCCCACACAACGGTAATTTTTGGCTGTATTTTAACAAATCGTAAAAAACACCCCTTAGATGGAAGAGGGCGGGAATGAAATGTTTTACGAAAATGTTGGCCACAAAATTTAACTACATATGTCAAAACACAACAAAGACTAAAACTTAGCACAAACACCAAAAACCAGTTAAATTCAAGATTTATCATCCCAAAATTTGACTAGAAATCTGATAAACAATCTTGAATTTGACAGGTTTTTGTTGTTTGTGTTAAGTTTTGGGCCTTGGTGTTTTTTAGCATATGTAATAAAATTTTGTGACCAACATTTTTGTAAAATATTTCACTGACGCCCTCCCCCTTCTAAGGGGTGTTTTCTACGATTTCTTAGAATTTAGCCAAACTTTACCGTTATTTGCGTCTACACAGTTCAGATGTAATGAACATATAACCTCAGATGTAATGAACATACATACAGATGTAATGAACATACATACACATACACCTCAGATGTAATGAACATATAACTTCATATATCGAATAGGCCAACTGAATTTTTCTGAATTTTACTGAATATTCAGCAATGAATTTTACTGAATATTCAGCAATCACTACTGACTTCAATTTCAAATTATTCAAATTTTGGAGAAAAAGAAATCGAAACCGGTCGGGTTTTTATAAATTTGTATTATATTTAATTCATAAAACAAAAAAAAAAAAAAAACAAGTAAAAAAATGCTTTAATTCGCCTGTGTCGAATCTTTGAAAACCCTCCACCAATATCCAAAAAAAATGTTCTCTACTGTTTTTGGTACAAATAGTGTAAAAAACTTTTAAAGTAATATTATAAAGGTGAAAAACTTTTTTGGATGCGAAAACAAATTTTTTGGTGTAAAAAAAATTTTGAGGTGAAAAAAATTTGTTGAGGTGAAAAAAATTTTTTGTGGTGAAAAAAAATTTTAGTGGTGAAAAAAATTTTTTGAGGTGAAAAATATTTAAGGGGAATACAAAATATTATTCATTTCTAAGCGACTTATGAAAAAATATACCAGTCATTATTATGAAATTGTACTAAAAGACACCATTTTGTATGGAAAATTCAGAGGTACCTTTACATTTTCACTCATAACTTTTTAACCGCTGGACCGATTTTGCTCATTGTCAATACCAGACAGACAGACGGACGTCGCGAATATATATCCTTTATGGAGTCTAAGAACCATATTTCGACATGTTACAAACGGAATGACAAACTGATATATACCCTAACCATATATGGTAGAGGATATAAAAATAAGAGTAGTATAAAAAGAAGGAAGACCATATAAATATTAAACTTGTCACCAGCACCAGCAGCATCATCATAATCATGTTTCACATCAGTGAAATTCAACAATAACATGTTAGAATATCTCTACTAATATAATTTTAAGCTGCTTAATATTTTTGTAAAAATTGTGGCAAAGAACTAAATTTTAAAAAGGAAAGTTGATTAAATTTTCAAACAAATTTTATTACAAAAAATATTAAATAGAGAAAATAAATCTAAAGTGGGTATGGGAGAAAATCAAAATCATAAGGTACTTTCAATATCCGTAAAAAAAACATATGTAACACTTAAATACTTAAAATAACTATTTATACTAATTCCTTTCCCAGCCGAGGGTTATTACTTTCCATTGAATAAAAGACAGTAAAAGTAAATTAAAACACCCTTTTTAGAGAACAAGAGGCCGCTAATTGAAGTATAGTTGTACTAACATTTTCAACAATGTGCGTGTGATAACGACCATGTTGATGTTGGTTATAATGCCGCCGCCTTTGTTTACAGAAGTGTTAGAAAATAGTAATTTTCGTTGACACTAAACAATAATTAAGCGATGTGTATAAGAAATGTCCTTTGTTATTATATTTTAAAGCACTTGAACACTTTGTGCATTTATGATGTAGACATAGCATAAAAAATAGTTGACAACTTTCTTACGACGGACTTAGAGGAAAGAAAAATAACAAGGAAGAAAATTTGTTATGTTATTGTAAATAATAAAAGAATATTTTATATTTCAATTTTATAACTTTTATAATAAACCACGTTTTATGCTTCCAATGGAGGCTTTTTTAATTATCCAGCAAATTTACACATAGTGTATTATACAGGGGTTTATTCATTACTATATAACTTTTTCAACTTTGATCAATTTTACAGGCTAATGACTTATCATTACAAGATAATGCAGGAATATATCCCATTACCATTACTAAAATCTTGCCGGGGTAAAATAATGTATACCTCAAGTACAATTTTTTTTATTTGACAGACTTTAAGTGCAGCTCTTTCTTAATAAACCATAAATAAGATTTCGGCAAAAGTTTTCTTAATAAACCACAAAGTATACTTTCACTCGAGAATTTTTAACAAACAATTACTTGTACTTAAATTTAAGTTTTTTTTTAATAAATCACAATTTTTATTGTACTTTTACTGGATTTTTTTTAACTTATATTTTTTAAGTAAAAAACAATTTATACTTCAACTGTAGTTATTTTTTAATAAACCAAACTTTACATTTGACTAGACCTTTTTAATAAACCACCAAGCTTATATTTCAACTAGATATTTTTCATACACGATGCTATATACTTCAACTAAATTTATTTATTTATTTCTACTATAACCAAAGTTTTTTTTTATTAGCTCAACTAAATTTTCTTTTTATAATTATAATTGCAGCTCCTTTTATTAAACATGTTTTACAGCATTTCAAAAGTTTTTTTAACCACAATCTATACTTTAAGTGAAGCTTTTTGTTTTAAAAAAGACGACCTATACTTTAAAGTATACTGTTTTAAGAGCTGCAATTCATAATTTCATTAGTCAATTGTTATATTTTATTAGAGCTTCTTTAATAAACCACGATTCAAACTTTAACTAGAGTTTTTTTAGTAAACGACAATGCAAACTTTAACTTGGGATTTTTTTAGTAAACGATTTTTTAGGAAACTTTAAGTAGAAATTTTAATACCCTCCACCATATATGGTGAGGGTATATATCAGTTTGTTTTTAGTAAACGACGATTTAAACTTTAACTAGAGCTTTTTTAGTAAACGAAGATTCAAACTTTGACTAGAGCCTTTTTTAGTAAAAGACTATGCAATCTCTAACTAGAGCTTTTTTTTGTAAACGACAATTCAAACTTCAAATCGAGCTTTTTTAATACACGACCATTCAAACCTAAACTAGAGCTTTTTTTGTAAACGACAATTCAAACTTCAACTCGAGCTTTTTTAATACACGACAATTCAAACCTAAACTAGAGCTTTTTTTTAGTAAACGACTATTCAAACTTTAAATAGATATTTTTAATACATAGAGCTTTTTGAATAAACCACGATTTCTTAGCTTAATAAAGCTCTTTGGATAAACCACGATTTCTTAGATAATTAAAGCTTTTTGAATAAACCTCGATTTCTTAGCTAATTAAAGCTTTTTGGATAAACCACGATTTCTTAGATAATCAAAGCTTTTTGAATAAACTACGATTTCTTAGCTAATTAAAGCTTTTTGGATAAAACACGATTTCTTAGCTAATTAGAGCTTTTTAAATAAACCACGATTTCTTAGCAAATTAAAGCTTTTTGAATAAACTACGATTTCTTAGCTAATTAGAGCTTTTTGAATAAACCACGATTTCTTAGCTAATTAAAGCTTTTTGAATAAACCACGATTTCTTAGCAAATTAGAGCTTTTTGAATAAACCACGATTTCTTAGCTAACTAGAGCTTTTTGAATAAACTACGATTTATAACCCAATCAGAGCTTTTTGACTAAATCACGATTTATACTTGAATTAGAACTTTTTGAATAAACTACTCTTTATACTTGAATTAGAGCTTTTTGAATAAATCACTATTTATACTTGAATTATAGCTTTTTGAGCAAAACGCGATTTTTTTTTTGTCTAATTAGAGCTTTTTTAATAAACAACGATTTATAACCTAATTAGAGCTTTTTAAATAAACTACGTTATGACCTAAGTAGAGCTTTTCGAGAAAACACATTTTATACTTAAGTTAGAGCTTTTTGAATAAGCCACAACTTATATTTGAATTTGCGCTTTTTGAGGTATACACTATTTATACATGCATTAGAGCTTTTTGTATAAACCGCGATCTACACATGAGTTTAATTTCTTAAGGTAAACTTTAGTTTTTTTTTTTTTTTTGATAATTTAATTGTATTTACACCAAGATTTTTACTTGAATTTAATCACGATTTATACCTTTATTAAAGCTTTTTCAAATAAACACGATTAATACCTGAATTTAAACTTTTTAACTAACCGCGTTTTGTGGTATAATTATAGGTTTTTAAAAAAAATGAATTGATTGATAATGAATTGAAATGAAATAAAAATTGATTTTATTTTTAGAATTCTAAAAATTTTCATATAAAAATTTATCATGTAAAAATGACAGATTCTGTGGAGAGATTGTTTTTCCTTATATTTAAATTAGTTTTGGATAAACATTTTAGTCTTAAATAAAATTTAAGCAAAAAACTAATTTAGTTATTTAAAACCTTAAAATTCCTTAAAACAATACTAACTACATTTACATACATTTTGTAGCCTTTTGGGTATAAAAGGTATAAATTTAAACACACACACACACGCAAAAAAATGTTTACACAAGTATGATTTCGCAATGTTACTATTATAAACATAATATGTAAAATATGACAACAAAGGAATAAACCAACAATAAATGACTATAAATGAGTATGTTGTATGGAATACAAACTAAATTTAACATTTACAACTACATGCATACAAAATTATGCTAACGATATGTAAGTTGGCAGGAACATTTTATTTTGTGTAAGTCTCAGTAATAGTAAGAATAAACTGTTTAAAATTTTATTAAAAAATAAAATAAAATAAAATATTAAAATGATGTACAAAAAGTTATTTGGTACACTTTATTTAGAATAGCATTGAAGCGCAAAAATTATTTTTGGCAAATCATACCAAATACGAAAAAATATATAAAATGAAATGAGAATATTGAACAACAATATTAAAGCTTCGAGGTAGACCTTAAGTCACCTATGTGTCGTAATTAAATTCGAAAGGAATTTTCTTTAAATAAAATTTAAACAACTTTTAAGGATAAAAATTGTTAATAAGCGAAATATTTAGTTTTAAAAATTATGCTTAAATATTAAATTTTAGTTACATCTAAAAAAGAAAAAAATACCAAAATTTTAACATGAACTTATAAGAAAAGCTTTATTATATTCAATTAGAAAGATGTTCGTTGTGTAAAGCATTTAATCTTTATATTAAATGTTTTATTTGTAAAATTAATAATGTCCCAGTTCTCTTGTCTTTATGCACTCAGAAAAAAAAAAAAAGTCATGACCTAAAATGTAATCAAAAATTTTCTTGAAAATAGTTTATAAATTATCCTCAATTTAAGTAAAATTTTATTAAAACTTAGAAAAATTTTCTTAAAAAGAATAAAAATTCCTAAGTTTGAGGAAAAACGAAATAGTTTATATACTCAGAAATTGTTCATATTTTTCCTAAGTAATATTTCTTGATTTTAGGAAAAAAAAAACAAGTCAATTAAATAAAAATTTATTAATTTTAAGAAAAAACATCTTAGTTTTAAGAAAATTGCATACTCAAATGTAATAAAATTAAGTTTAGTTCACAATAAAATTAAGGACATAATTTACTCCCATTTAGTTCAAAAAATCGAGAAAGTACTTAAACTTAATGTGGGTTCATTTTTTGTTCCGGAGTAGTAAAATTAACTAAATATTAGAAAGCCATTTCCGAGTCAGTTTTTAAGTATACCACTTTCTAATTTTTAAGAATTGTTTTCCAAAAATTAGTTCAGACAATTAAAAACAAAAAGTAATAAATTTTTTTCTATGTTATAATAAAAATTTATTTGATTTTAGAAACTGATGAACTATTTTTACGGAAAATTTTCATGCAATTTAGTTCAGAAAAATTTTAAAAATTGTAAAAAAAAAAATTCTTTTTTTCAAGTAAAAGTTTTCCAAGTTTTAAAAAATTATAAAATTTGGTATATGATGTTTTTAGCAAAAGGTTAGAAATTTCAAATTTGCGCTTTTTTGTAATAATTCTGTTTGCTGACTACAATACAAATTATCGCTGGCACATTTTTTACATTACGGCATAATGGTTTTAATATAATTATCGAACTATTTTTTTTTTTTCACTTAGTAATAAAAAAAAAGTTAAAATTTGTATATGTCAATTAAAGTTTAAGCTAAAAATGGCATAAAATAAACTTCAAATTTGTATATGTCAATTAAAGTTTAAGCTAAAAATGGCATAAAAGAAACTTATTACCTTTTCCATTTTCCAATAACAACAAGAAACGTAACTGTGATATTTTGTATTTTTGCAATAATTTCCTTAAATTAGTTACTTTAAGAAGACAAAGGACCCCCAGTGTACTTTAAAACGTATGGTAAAATATATTACCTTTACCATAAAAGCAGGATAAGGATAATTTTCACTTAAAAGAAGTGCCATTTAACTTGATGTTACAAAATATTTTCTTCTTTTTAGGGAGTTAGGTACTAGTTTTTAGTTAAAAAAAATTATCTAATGAACTTAAATAAAATAAAATTTTTCTAAAAATCAAGAAAACATTTCCTAACTAACAGTAAAATTTTAGATGATGTATGAACTAATTAGGAGGAAATTTTACTTTTTTTATAAAAAAAATTTAGTTTTTAGTAGTAAAATTTTTCTATAATTTCGAAATTTTTAACAAATTTTGTTTTTTAATTTCAAGGAAAATTTTATTAAATATTGGTAAGAAGTGTCTTTGGCTCCATTTTCATTTAAATTTTTCCTCTAAATAAGTTGATTTTTCTAAATTCTAGTTATTTTTTTTTTGAGTGTAGAGTTTAACAAAACTATTTAGAATTAAAAAATATATAAAAAACTTTGATTCCATTAACTTTTAATTTGTTAAAAAATTAATTTAAAAACTTTGCACACTGCACATTATTTAATTTTGCCTAACAAACTTTAATCCTTATTAGTATAAAATTAATAAAATTTATAACAATTTTTTTTTTTGTAATACCTACTCCATAATTGTTAGTATAATTTTATTATATATTTTTCCAACTCAACTGTTCTTAACTCACAATCTAATTTTACGCTTTTTTGCCTTATTATAGCAATTAATCCGTAACAATAATAATGCAGAAAAAAAAACACAAAAGTTTCGTTTACGTTCCAATTACCATGTACCATGTTACAATAATATCGTATGCATGCAAAGTTGACTCTAAATATTATAAAAGAAAAAAAAAAGAAAAAATAGTAATGAACGTATAGAAAAACTAAACTGTTATTTCATTGCTTCCATTGTATTCACAGTATTAAAATAGAGTCACTCACGTACATTTTAGGTTGTTAAATTATGCTTTAACTTTTGCATTAACTATAGAAAAAGTTTAAAATTAAGCCAGGGGGGCAGCACATTGAACTACACTGAATGAACAAACGTTTTTGTCTTTTTTTGTTATCGTTTTTTGTTCTACTAATTTTGTTTTCTATTGTTACAATGACAATATAACAATGGCTGTAGATGTAGATGTAAGAGTGTTTATGTGTGAGAACATTTAATTGCAAATGCTTGTGGGTGTGTGTGTGTGTGTGTTTGAGATTATATGCGTATTTTTTAGTTTAGCTGTAAAATAAGACAAACAAAAATGTAACAGTTAAACAAAGAAAATTTAAATTCTTTGGCATAATTATTGCACAGTTTTTTCAAAAAAAAAAACTTTTGTTTTAACAACCCGTTAATAAGACCAGATCTCATTTGGCCTCTTTGCAGCAGATCTCATTAGATCTCAAAATTAGGACTAATTTGAGATTTAATTACATGTTATGTGATCTAGGAAGATCTAAAACATTGAAACATTGGCGAACGGGATAGAGAAGCAAGCGGGGTAACAACAAAGGCACGGTTTTCGTTTTTCGTGCATATTTCCGTTATCTTCCTTTCACACTCATATGTATCCTTCTTTTGTTGCTTCTTTGACATTCAGTTTTCGTGCAATTAAAATCATCGTATAAATATACATAACTTTGGAAGCAACTTTAAAAAGGGAATTATGAAAATTGCACGCAATCGTTTGCATCGTATAAATTGGTTTATACATAATCAGATCCAATTTGATTTTGATTTATAATATTTTATTGATAAAAAAAAAACTTTGAACTGAAATTAAAAACTTATAACTATAACAACATATCTTTACGAAATTCAGCATATCTTTTTAGATATGAACAGATATTGCACCAGATATGATCCTATATGACCAGATCTGTTTATATTTGTACATGATAATCAAGTAAATTTTTCAGATAGCTTTAGATATGAACATATATGTCACTAGATCTGATATCTGTCCATACAAAGTATCAGATGTGCTCTATATTATCATATATGATCAGATCTGAGGGTCAATTCTCGTTCTGTGATAATGTGAAGTGAAAAAAAACTTTTCATTTTCGTTTTCATAAGCACTTTTCACTCGCACTTTTCACAAGTACATAATTTGCGATTCTCGTTTGTATTGTGAAAAAAATGTTTCATTCGCACTGTACCCACGAAAATTTTGTAACTGTGTTATCCAAAATTTAAAGTAAATGTCAAAACAGAGAAAAACGTAAACAAAAGTGAATTAAGTTCGTAAAATTTATTTTAAATAATTATATAAAAATATCTGGATTAATTGTATTATTGGATATTACTCAAAGAATTCCGGGTGAACAAAGGTAAGGCAATAACGTTACAAGCATTTCATTGCAGTAAATAATTTAATCATTTATAGTGCTGAGACGCATACTTCGTGCTGACCACAATCCATTCGAAATGACAACCGACAAGCACTTCATGGATTTATATCGGCTTACTTTAAGTGAACTATATTTGGTGCGCGTATAAAGTCTAATATTACTTAAAGAAAAAAAAATTTCATAAAGAATATAAATAAACTATAAATAAATATGCCATACTTTTGCCATTTTTCACTGTCCTTTTGGGTCCCACTAAAACTGTTAAGGCTCGCCGCTAATTCGTTACACTTTTCGTCTCTAAATTTGGCACCATCTGCAGTTACAAATCTGTAAATATGGGTTTAATAAAAGTGTGATTATGGTTATTAAGCTACTTACTTATCGTTTTCAATGTTCACATGCTTTTCTTAATAATTAATTAAATACTCCTTTTGGCTTTCGCTGGCACGCTTTCTTCTTGCAATCTTCTTCATGTTTATTTCACTTATAAATAGCCTGTGTAAACAATTTTTTCATATGAAAATATTTTGACAGTTGTTTGCACTGTTACACAAAACAAGAATCGCCAGTGCTGTGCAATCGTGAAAAAATCTTGTTTCGTTCCACTTTTTTTTTCATATGAAAACGTTTTGATATTTCTTTACATTTTTTCAAAGAACGCGAATCAAAAGTACTATGAAAACGTGAAAAAACTTTTCATTTCACCGTTTCACAGAACGAGAATTGACCCTCTGGTACCAGATTTAATTAGATTAAATTATATCAAATTATATTTAAACAGATATAATTATACGGGAAATTAAAATTTAGATTTCTTTAGGCAACATGAGATCAAATAACACTATTCAAAAAAATATAATTTTTAGCAAGGGAATATACTACAACTGCAGAAAAGCGCGTACTTTTTAACCTCTGACCCAAGAAGAAATGCTTCATTAATATTCCTTTTATTAATTGTCCTTATGATATTTACATGTGGTAACAAATGTTAACACTTTAAACCAATACTGTCCAAAACATTTTTCTAATGTGATGCTAAATTTTTTTGGACGTTGCTATGGAAAGTCTCGAATTCAAATTCGGCAAAGTCAATCAATTTTCTAGGACGGCCATTATTCCCGCCCGAGGGGGAGTAAGGGATTGGTTAAACATTTTTTAAACCGTGACCCGAAAATATGGATATACAATCTACAGTATGGATCTAAATCTGCAATTGGCCGGGAATGACTTAAAAATACATACTTGACCGTTTAATTAATAACCGAGGCGTCCTTTAAGTATATTGTTACGGAAATTTAGATTTACTTTTAGAAACAAAAATACCCATTTGTCAGCCCTAAATTCTGAATCAATTCAGTGGCAACTCTTCGCATGACGACAAACAACTAAAACCAATGCTCCATTAATGTATTTGTTGGCAACTTCGACTTAGCAAAGAGTAGAACCCTTCAGATATTGCTAACTGATGTTATTCCGAATATTTTTAACACTTGCTAGTTAATCTCACAACACATATAAATTTAAGCACCAAGAACTATGC
Source organism: Eustalomyia histrio (assembly GCA_949748255.1). NCBI lineage: Eukaryota > Metazoa > Arthropoda > Insecta > Diptera > Anthomyiidae > Eustalomyia > Eustalomyia histrio. The sequence continues at coordinate 233,195,416 of OX456523.1, forward strand.
TTGCAGTTTGAGATGTAATGTTAATACGTCAACAACCCAAAAAAAAACATTTATGCCTGAAAGGATCTATTCCAGGACAGATGACATGACTGGTTCATTGTGATAGGCAACACGCAAAGAAAAAACATGGTTGGGACAATCATATTCGAAGAGCATTATATATTTTTGGGTTAATGATTGTGCCAACCATAGTCGTACTATATTATGGTTATCATATTATGATAGTAAAATATCCATAATTTTACCATAATATTGACCCTACTGTTATATTATGATCCAAAAATTTATTACATTATGGTCCCCATAACTATATGATGATTTCTGGATTATCATAATATGAGCCATATAAAATCCTTATATAGAATCTTTTTGACAATGAATTGATTATTGTAAATAATATTACATGTATAAGGAATTTTCGAAAAAAAAACCCTCATAAAAAATCTTCTAAAGTTTAAAAAAATAAACTAGATCTTAATAGGTTAACTGATGAAATGTTTTAATGCCACATGAAAGGTATTTTCTACCCATCTGATATTTCTCCAGTTTTAGTAAACAATATATGATTGTTGTTTTAAGACATTTTGGTTTTTATGAAAACAAGACAATACTCGTATTAGGGCTGTAAATGTCAAAGTCATGTTTTATTTGATGTATAATTATTCATTGATTGTTGCCAGCATTTTATGGTTGCATAATTATCATTTTTTTTCATAGTCAGAATTTTTGTTACCACAGTATGGTTACCGCCAATCATGTTATAAAATAGAAGGTGGCAATCATAAAATAATGAAATATTTCCTATAATAATGATGGTAGCGACCATGTTGATGGTTAGGCAACCAATAATATGGTTGTGACAAACATACTTGATTGTAGCAAGTACAATATAGTAGCAGTGATCATGTTGCAACCATGTTTTTTCTCTGCGTGAACGGTCACGAAATTAACGTGGGCTTGTCCTAGGAGGTAATCCCCTCTGTAACAGAACTGTTCTAAAACAACATGTTACACAACTAACCCCAAGAAACATATCACAGAACCAATGCAAAGAACATGTCATAACTTATACCCCCGTCACGCAGTGGGTACTTTAGGAACCCGTCCTATTTTCTCGTATCTCGTGATATGTATCTTTGGAACTGGTCTACTTTTCACCTATCACGGGACAGGCCCCAATTCCCAACTCAACCCTTTTTCCCGCAGGTAAAATTGTTTAAAGAAAAATTTTTATTTTCAGACAAGAACGAAAAAAATGTCTAACAAAATTCTCTGAAACTTAATTAATTTTTCTATTGAAAAATAATTTGGATCTGAGACTACTTCTATATGGAAAATTTTTCTAATTTTTTTTTTTTGAGAATAGTTAAAAATAATATATATTTAAAAAAAAAAATCAGTTAATTAAGAAAAAAAATTACAGAAAAATAGTTTTACTTTCTTAAAAAATATCAGATTTAAAAAATAATTTCATAGAAAAATATTCTTAAATTTTGAAAAGGTTTCAATAGAATAATATTCTTCAACACTGTGAAATTTTCTACAGAAAAAAAACTAAAGTTAAAAGCTTTCTTTCCAGGGCAGTATTAGAATCTAAGAGTATCTTGCTACACGCAGAGAAAAACATGATCACTGCATCTATATTATGCTTGCAGCATTCGGGTATGGTTGTCACAAACAAATTATTGGTTTATAAATATGTTCTAACCATCAATATGGTCTCTACCATCATTATTATTATAGTAAATATTTTATTATTTTATGAATGGCACATTCTATTTTATGACATAATTGACTGTAACAATACTGTGGTAACAAAAATTTTGATTATGATAAAAATATGATAATTATGAAACCATAAAACGCTGATAACAATCAATGAACAATCATAATACTGTGTTGTTTTCATAAAAAAAAATTGAATCATCATCATTTTTACCTGCGAGGTTTTATTTTCGAAAATTCCTTATTATAATTTACACTAATCAATTTATTGTCAAAAAGATTCTATACAAAGATTTTATTTTATTTATTTATTTTTATTAAACATATAATTAAAAATTATATCTTAATATTCTGACCGAGCACTAGTAACGAAGGCTATCGGCTCGTTGTAGCGAAAACAGACCAGAGCCTTTGGTGGAAATCGAACCCACGACCCCCGCACTGATAAGCTAGCACGCTTCCAACTAGCCTAACGGGGAGCTCGAAAGATTTTACATTTTTTAATTATTTTTAATAAAAATAATAATACATTTTTTAAATAAAAAAAATATATTTACTAACTCATTTCTTGTAACGACTTTCTTGTGGAAAAAATACTTAAAATATTAATAAAATAATTTTTTATAAGAAAAAGTCTGTAGAAGCCAAGAGTTGCTTTGTACGAAAAGGTTTCTTATACAAAATACAATAAATTTTTTTGACAGAAATATTTTTAGATTCCATGGACTTTTCAGCAAACTGTTTCTTACATAAAAAAATCATATATTTTTCAAAAACTTAGATTCTAAGCCCTTTCTTTGTATAAAAAATTAACAGATTCTAAGGTTCTTTTTTCTTAGATTATAGGAACTTTTTCTAATAGAAAAATTCTGAGACTTTAAGGACTAAGGAATCTAAGAAGTTATTAGAAAAAGTCCATAGAATCTTATAATTTTTCTATTAGAAAAAGTCCAAAGAATCTATGGTTTTTAATTAAAAAAGTTCTTAGAATTTTAAATTTTTTTTAAAATATTTTTCTTTTAAAAAAATCCTTAGAATCAAAGAAGTTTTCTTTTTTCTTTAGGAAAAACATTTCTTAAAGATATATTCTTAAATTTAAAAAAAAAACTTTTTCTTAGTTTCGAATCATAATATAATTCTAGCTACCTTATTATGGTAAAATTATGGTTATTTTATTACAATAATATGATAACTATTTTATAGTACGACTATGTAGAGTAAAATAGTCACAGATTCAGAAAATTTTTCTACGGAATAAAATTTTATTTCAGATTTTTAAACTAATCATTGATTTAACAAATGGACTATTCTTTTATTTGATGTTTATTTTTGACCTAAAAAAACACTACAATAATTTATATATTTTTTTCATGTTAAAATTTACTAAACAAAGTAGAACATAAAAAAAGGATAACATATCTGTACACTCAACAACACTCATACATTTACACATAGAGACAAACTCTCAATAAGCAGCTTATATCAAAAGAAAAAAAATTATACCATATTAAAAATGAAAAATATACAAAATCATTCATTTCATTCATTTAGTGTCCCCTCCCCCTCTTCGAAAAAAAAACGAAATGAAAAATTAAATAAAAAGGAAAAATTGAAATAGAGTACCATTTATATTGGATGTTTATAGTTGATGTTGGTTATTTAGTATCTTCTAAGTAATAAAATTCGAAAAATAAAAAAAAAATAAGTAGAAAATCTTTCATTTAACGATTGATTTTATGAAAATGTTTGTAGAAAACTTTTGTAGTAAAGCAAAAAATACAAGATGGGATAATAAATCTTTATGTATTTTTTTTATTTTACTTTTTTCAAGAAGAGTTAAATTTAAACAGAAAAAGGAAAATTTTTAAACTTAATATACATAGATAAAAAATATATATATAAAAATATGAGGTGGAAATGAATTTGTAAAAGATAAACATTTTAGGGATAAACAAACAAACATTATGAAAAGAAAAAAGGATATCACAAAAGGATATAGTTTTTTTTTTTGGTGTTTTTTTTTTTAGAAAAGCAGTATGCTAACACAGAAAAAAAAGACTTTTAAAAGCTTTAAACTTGAGTAAGTCGAAAATGAGGACTGATTGGATTAAATGTTATTTTATGATTTTTCAAGAGATTAATTTAAATGCTTTTAAAGAAATGTTGGATTTTATAGGTCACTTGATTTGCTTGATTATAAGTAACTTACCTTAATTAGCTTAAATTAGCATTTGAATTTAATTTAAACGTACCTGTAATGAAAAGAACATATAATTAGAAATTTAGAGAGGAGGTTGTAGAGATATTTAAATTAGTTAAGTAGGTTTTATTATTTAAGTCAAACTCAATTTAAACTTGTTTTACAAACTATCTTAAAAAAAAGGTTTTCACAAAAAATGCACAAGCAAAAATATAATTTTGGGTCTACAAATTTAAATAGCGTCATAGTGCTTGAAAAATAACCTAACCTTGTGTTTGATTGCTAAGAAAACAAAAATGAAGTGAAAAATATTTTTTCATATGGCATTTTATTTTTTAACTCTTTTAAAACTTCGGGTTCTGATCATTTCTTTGCTGGATGAAATAAAAATAATAATTTTTTTTTGTAAATTTAAACAGTTTGAAATCTCGTTATAAATAAACAAAAAATTAAGATTTTGTATCAAACATTTTCATGAGTAATAAGAGCTTTTCATTAAAAATGTTACCTCTAACAAAATTTAAAGCTTTTTTTGTCCAGATTAAAGCTATAATCATAGGTGTTTATATATGTTTAAATTAATGCTTTAATTGTATTTACTTAAGTAGGTATTAAAAATTTCATATTTTCAGTGTAAATATAAAAGCTTTTAAAAAATATTAAATTTACAGCATAAATAAAATCTTGAATTATAGTTATTTTGCGAATTTATTTAAAACATAGTTTTTTTTCGATTTTGTAAATTATAACATTAATGTGCTATCTTAAGTCGGCTTAAAGCTTTAATCGTTGTAATTATAACAACAATCAAAATTAAATCTTATATCGTAGATTTTAATGGATATCATAAAATTTTTCCTTTTTGATAGTCATAACTAAAGCTTTATTCAAAGTCCTTTAACTTGTGTTAAATCACTTTTTTTTACTTTAAAAACAAAGCTTTCGTTATACTAATTTTGGGAAACCAAATAAAAGCTTCAATGGTGTTTGTCATATAAAAGCTTTTATTGTAGATCTTAAATATATTTGCTTTTAATTATAAGTTTTAAAGAAGAAATATAAGTTAATGCAATCGTTAATTATAGTTTATAATGTTATCTCAATGAAAGCTTTTACAGAATATGTTAAAGTAATGACATTTTTAAAGCCTTCACCTTTGTTTTAGTAAAAGCTTTGTTGCAATATTTTTTAGAAACACAAATAAAAACGAGTCTTGATTTTTTGAGTTGTTCACAATAACCCAGCAAAAATGATGCTGCCAAAGAAGTAATAAAAGCATGACTACTATGGCAAAGGCATCACTTCTTTTCTGATGGTTTCACCGATGAATTTAACATTGGCGTGTAATAGGATGGAAGTATTCAAATGTAGCTACTAGCCTTATTCATACTTTACTATAAGGGAAAAAGACAATGATTAGACATTCTGATGCATGAGTGGAAAATGTTCATATACTTTGTAGTATTTAAGCTTTGATGAAAATTTAATTCATAAGAATGCAGAAAAGTAAGCTTAAAGAAGCGAAATTTATGCATTGATATAATACATATAAATAGTCTTTATTAGAACAAATAAATAAATTAGCATTTGTGAAAAGGTATTTTTGGCAACTTTGAAACATTTTTCAAAAATTTTTATGAATTTTTGAAAACATTTTAAAATATTTTTGGATAATTTAAAAACTGGTTGTACATTTTTAGAAAAATTTAAAATATTTTTGGCAAATTCTGAATTAAAACTGGAAATGGTGTAGTGTTTAATAAAATACACAATGCAAAAATGCACAGATTGAGTCGTCAAAACAATGTAAGGCTAAAAAAATGCAAATGATGGGCTAAGCTGTTTCAATTAAAGCTTAAAAAAATCAGTTTTACTTAATTTTTAAAAACTTTTATTAAAATTTGAAAACTGCATATGTTTACGTTGCATAAAATTAAAAAAAAAATAAAAAAAATGAACTATTTTCTCATTGAACTTTTTGATTTTAAATGATCAGTAAACAATATTTTAATTAATACTTTAGATTCAGAGAATATACGATATACAATAAATTATGCTTTAGAAGCAATGAATATTGATTTTTCAAGATATGCATCGGGTCTATATTCAAATCACTACATTTGAAATATGAATTCTTTTGGAAGTGCCTTAAAATTAAACCAAAAAATCATAAAAGAATGTTAACCGAAGTTTAGGAAGTAATGAAAGAAGTTATAGTGACAGAATTACGACCATTTTTTTTGTTGGGCAGGCTTTCATCTTAGTTCCAATTTGGATATATACCTCAACCAAATTTCAAGTTTAAGTTTGTTCTTTACTTAAAATAGTTCTTCACTTAAATTAGTTAAAATAACATAAAATACAATTTAAAAGAAGTGATATTTCATTTATATACCGATCTTCTTACTTTTGATTCAAATCAAATATTTTTTTTTTTTTTTTTTTGATTTATTTATTTTTAAATGTTGTGTCAATTGTTTGACACATCAGTAAAAACCAAATGATTAATCAGTTAAAAATAAATGTTAAAATTATTATTCATTTATTTCGGAGTGTTTCCGTTTTTTGTAATTTTTTTGGTTTTTTGATTTACAAAATGTATACTCACACAGTAGAAAGACACATTTTGTGTGAATGACAATATGTGTGTAAGTGTGTGTTTATGAAGTTCTTGAAATTTGAATTGAAGTAAAGTTGTATAAAAACAAACAATTTAAATAATAAATTAATCGGATTTCTTTTTAATATTTTTTTTGAAACAGACAACAAACAAATTTTAAATTTGTAATGACTGTAACGAAAACAAATATACCACAAATTTCCGTTTTGTGGGTTAATTTACGATTACATTTAAATATAAAATTTACATTACATATTTAAAACAAATGAAAAAAATAAATGATACTGAAAAAAATCGATAAATGCCAGTAAATCATTTTGAACAAATGTATAAAAAAGATAATATAAATATTTCTTTGAAAAATAAATATTTTTTTGAAAAATAAATATTTCTTTGAAAAATAATTGTAAGTTCTTTTATTTTTAACTGAACTGCTAACATTTTAGTAAACTACAAACAGTAAACTACATAATATTTTGATTGTGTTAATACCAAACAGAACTAATTTCAGCTGTTAACAACTTGAATATTTAAAGCTCTAAAAATTATTTCATATCATCTAGTGTGTGTTTAAATTAAGCTTCCAGTTTGTTATTTAATCATCAGCCATTTAAACATTTAGCAAAAAAAAAAATAATAATAATAGTATAAACCAATTTAAAAATAAATGTTTTTATAGACAAATAAAATATAGCATAAAAGAAAATACCACAAATTTTATTTAATTTATTTATATAATAGAAATATAATAGAAATATATTGTGTGTGTTTATATTACACCGTGCTACTGGATGGACCTTAAAAAAAAGTTGATACACACTCCTCAAACTAGACGTCATACATAGTAAAACTGAGTACTCAGTACAAAATCTTCTGATTTTTTTTTAAGTTTTAAACAATTTTAAAGTTATGCGGGGGACACTATTGGTTACTTATATAATAGAAATATAATAGAAATATATTGTGTGTGTTTATATTACACCGTGCTACTGGATGGACCTTAAAAAAAAGTTGATACACACTCCTCAAACTAGACGTCATACATAGTAAAACTGAGTACTCAGTACAAAATCTTCTGATTTTTTTTTAAGTTTTAAACAATTTTAAAGTTATGCGGGGGACACTATTGGTTACTTTTTTTAAATACTTATAACCTGTTTTTGATTCACAATGGAACATGTGAAACTAGAGATCGTATATAACAAAATTGGTTGCTCAGTTTTTAATTTTTTTTTTTAAGAACTTTAAAATTTCAAATCGTGCAACTTTTATACCCATACACTTGAATAAAAATTCATCTCATTTATACAACTCTTTCATAAATCGTTTGTCATCAATTCCTTATCATAGTTATGAAGTCTTCATAAGTACTATGAAGCCTTTCATAAATATTTATGACAAATGTTTCATAAATTTTCATCATTTCAGAAAAAAAAAAATATATAAAAAATTTTTATAAATTATTTATCTCTTGTAGAAATATTCTTAGATTCTACGAACTTTTTTTAACAGAAAAAATTTAAAAATGTTCTTAGGATCTAAAAATTTTTCTATTAGAAAAGATCAATAGAATTTTTTTTCCTCAAAAAGTCCTTAGAATTTTCAAATTTTTTTAAGTATTCTCCTTTAAAAAAGTATATAGAAAGGAATTTTACATAGTTTCGAATCATAATATAACTGTAGGGAACATATGTTAAAGTTACGCACTCATAATATTATTTCGTTAAAAATAATCTAAAATACATATTAAATTAATCGAAAATACAATCAAAATAAGGACTACTGAATTTTCATTATATTCAGTCCATTTTGTTGCTTATTTTCAATCATTAATTAATAATCGACAAAAGTAGTAAAAACAATTGAAAGTCGTTTAAAATAACCATAAATTTTTAACTGACAAAACGTTAGAAAAAAACGATTTTTGTGGTTTGATTTTCAAATTGAAAATTATTTTTATTTGCATGTAATTTTACAAAACCCAACACACACAGATGTATATATTTTTATTTTCTATGTATGTATCTATACTTAAATAATTTCTTGTAATTTTTATTGAAATAAACAAACTATTTTGGTAAAAAAAAAAAAAAAAAAGGAATTATATGAATTTCTATTTTTAGAAAGAGAAAACATAAAATTTTACATTTAACAGAAAATATCAACTCCTACTGAATGCCTGTAAATTTTTATAGTTTGTTTTTTAAATTACTGATTCAAATAGTTATTTATTTATTTTATTAAACATATAATTACAAATTATATCTTAATACCCTAACCGAGCACCAGCAACGAAGGCTTTCGGCTCGTTGTAGCGAAAACAGACCACAGCCTCTGGTGAGAATCGAACCCACGACCCCCGCACTAGCCGGGGCGCTCTGTTTCAAATAGTTAAAAAATATATTTCTATGAACTTCAAATGGTTCTTTATTTAAAAACAAACTCTACATATTTCCGGTAACGGAAAATATATTGTGAGTGTGGTTATTTTTTTTTTCTGCGTGCAAGGAACTACCCAAAACGTCCCAATATTCCTAGATTTTTTTTTCCCACCACATAACCAAATTTCATCAAAATCGACGTGTTTAGGTTAAAATGATTTCCTTACAAGTAAGTATTGCCGCACGGTGTTAAATCTATGAACATGTATGTTTTATAAAATTTTCATTTTTATTTTATAGTGGAATAACAATAGTTTCATTGTAATCACTTGCAAATAAATATATTATTTAAAATACTATACTACTAACAAAAACAAATGATGCTAAGAGCTTATTGAATTAAATTATTGGATGTTACCCAGAGAGTATAAATAAAAACCTATGAAAAAATTTTCAAAAAAAAAGCGGAAAGATTACAAAATTTTTCTCCGAAAAGCAAAAGTATTGATTTAGTACAAATAGGTCTGCAATAAAATCTCATAAATAAACTACAACTATTCAAAAATATGGTTGTCTATTTTTCAATTGTTTACTGGATGATAAATTTTAAAAGTTTTAATTTTATATAAATGAAAATGTACAGAGTATTTTTATGTTTTGCAATTGTGGTAAATATTATTGAAAAATTTAATTTTGGTGTAACAATAAAATAAACATCAATTTAAATTGTATTTTCGATTATAATTTTATTTAGGAAAACATGAAATAATTAAATTGAAAATTCCATTTAATTTGACAACAAAAGAGAAAATGGAATTAATACCATCTGGGTTGATAATATTTAAATATTACAAGTATGTAGATGTATTTAACCAGCGAATAAATAAATTTATATTTTTTTATAATATTTATTGTTTTAAACAATGATGTACAATTTTTGTTTGAAAATTTAAATAGATTATATAATGATATGTTGAAAAAATTAAGGGAAATACTTTTTAACAAAAACATTATTAAAGAACTTAAATAGCAAAAAAAAAGCATTTGCTAAAATATGAGAAAAGTAAAGTTTAAATTAACATTGAATGCGTGTTTGAAGTGCTTTCGTCCAAAATAATTTGTATATTTATACCCTTCACCTCAGGTGGTGGTTTGTCAATCCGTTTGTAATTTCTTTAATATTGATCTTAGATCCTATAAAGTATATATATACATATTCTGGGTCCTTATAAAGAGCGAAGTTGATTTAACGATGTCCGTCTGTCCGTCTGTGTGTTGAAATGGGTTTTCCGAAGACCCCATACATGATGAGGACTTGCTTGATATATATTTCTGTCACATGTTATCCATTTATGTTTTCAATTGAAATTCAGCCAGATCGGTTGGTAAATGGCTGAGATATAAGCAAAAAACCACGACTTCCTAGTAATTTTTTCAGTAAAATCCCTTCATTTAATATGTATGCTCAATTTTACACATAACCATCCATTTGTTGAACTTCTTTTCTTTCACCTCTTCACCTTTTATACACAAACATTAAACACATACAACGGTTTGTTATTTAAAAACCAAACAAATATGTTTTAAATGAAAACTGTTTATTTACTTCTATTAACAACGATTGCGTATGTCTTTCAATGGCTCAGTGGTCTAAGCGCTTTGTCACAAATAGTTTTTTTTTAGTCGCGCGATCGATCCCCCGTCTATTCAACTTTTTTTGTACAATTTTTTTTAATATTTGTAAGACTTTTTTAATTTTTTTAACATAACAAATACGTACAGCACAGTTGACTTAACGATGTCTGTCAGTTTTTCTGTATATTTGGAGAACGGAAAGAGGAACAGTTCCAAATAAGGTACAAGCATCTTGGTTATCAATACACAACATCGGACCAAATGTGGGCGGGATCCGTGAATTGGGCGTGGCACAAAATGTATTACTTTATAGCTTAAGAACAATAAGACCGTAATAAAAAAATCCATAAATGGGCTAAAAAAATCAAAATTTTTATAAAAAATAAAATTTAATAGCTGTAATATGACCTATGGATACGTCTTATATAGCAAAACATGGAAAATCTTTAGTATAACATATCTGCTGAAAAACTTGGAAATATCGGTTCTGATACAAAAAAGTTATTACCAAAACATACATTTTTTTTAAATACCTATTTTCGGGAACCATAAATCTTCCCGAGTTCAAGTTTTATCACCAAACTAAATGGTTAATTTCCTCTTAAAGACGTCGGTATATAAATCTATTGATTCCATATATAAACTTCAGTTTTTTCCCAACCATGGTTTGTATACCCTATAAGATTTTTTTATATACCCTATAAGATTATATACCCTTTAAGATTCGGCATAGCCGAATTTAGCCGCTCTTACTTGTTTGCTCTCAATTCTTCTTACTACATTTTTCTAAATTTAATTAGCCTTATAATAGTTTGGTTTTAATTAGTCTTTATTAATAGTTATTGTCATTAAATTTTCTTCACAGTTTTGTAATATCCTTTATTAAAAACAAACAAATGCGTGTAAGTGTTTGTGTGTGTGTGTGTGTGTGTGCGTGTATGTGTGGAGGGGTAAGTTAGTAATTTGTTCATCATTTTAGTTTCCAGAAGAGTATAAACAAGTATACTTGACTTTTTTTCCAGCAGTACTTTGACACTATTAAAGTCATCATCATGACACTTTATAAGCTTTACAAGTTAAGCTTAGAAGCAAAAACAACAAAAAAAGGGATAGAACAACACAACAGCAACTGCACACACAAATAAAAAAAAAATAAACTAAAACTTAACAAACCAAGCAAACCTACTTTAAGGACTCAACTAAACAAACACACACATTACATATACAAATAAAAGGAAATTGAGTAGTATAAGTAATACAAACACACACACACATACGTACACATTTGCTATCACTTTTAAATGTGTAGTTAAACACTTGTTAGATAAGAAGTATATAAATGAGATAGTATGAGTGCACAAACAAATACAAATAACCACAATTTAAGTTCAAATATACAAATATTTAATAACCTAAAAGTTAAGTAGCTCAAAAAAAACGTTAGAAAACTTAAAAGCTGTAAGTAAATTTGGTGCTTTAACTTCATGGCTCAGTAAAAGCGACTTTTATAAAAAATTACACTGAAGCTTTAATTTAAAATAGAATTTCATTAAAGTGTTAATACAACTAAAGTTTTTAATTGAAAAATAAAAAAAAATTAATTAAAATAGAACTACTAATATAAAAATACTTTAATATTTTTTTAAAAGCATCAGCTTCAAATATATAAAAAAAAAGTTAAATTTAATTATTAACCGGAGCAAAAAATGTAAGAACAAAGACGATGGATTTATTTTAGCGTTGAAAATAAAATGCGCTAAAAGCTTTGCTTATAAAAACAAAAATAATTACAATTATGCCACAACAAAAACCAATTTTAAATATTTTATTTGGAAAATAAAAACGCTAATAAAGCTTAATTTTTTAAGATTAGATTTTAGTGAGGTATAAAAAAATTAAAAAAAAAAAATTGAACAAAAAAATACGTTTGAATTTTAAATTTCGAAAAAACACGACAAACTTTTATTTGTCAAAATTAAAGTTTTGTGGGGTATAAAAAAAAAAATAAAAAAACACACAACTAAAGCTTTATATTTTCAAAATAAAAGCTTAAAAAGCTATTATTGTTTCTACAAAGAATTAACTACAAATCTATAAAAAAAATAAACTTAAATTTTAAGCTTTGACCCAAACAAAAAATATAAAAACAGAGTTTGTAGATTTATTTTAAATATTAAATTTAAAAAATGAAAGACGACTAAAGCTTTTTTTCCGAAACTATATATTAATTTTTTATGAGAAAAGTTATGTGGCATATAAACTGCAATTAGATCTCTAATGCATAAACAAAGCTTTAATTTGACATTACAAAAACTTCGACTAAAGCTTTAATTTCATCTCTAGAAACACACAAACTACAGTTTTAATGGAAGAATATTGATATATACATTAATGTTTTTCTATGAGTAAAGCTTTAATTTGGATCTTAAGAATAACAACAAATTAAGCCCAAAATTAAACAATAAAAAAACCTAAATATAATATTACAGCTTTGATACCATATATAAAAATATGGAAAATACTTAAACTTTGGACCACAAATACATTGCTACTTTCAAAGCTTTGGACAAAATAATTCTAACTAAATTAAAGCTTTACTAGTGCTTCAAAAAAAAAAAGAACTTTTAAAGCTTTTTTTTTGACGGAAGTATATAAAAAAAATTAAATAGTTAATTTGCTTTGTTGTTCTTTAAATATAAGTACGTTTTCAACCTAGCAACAAAAATATTAAAGCTTTTATTTGTACAATAAATAAATTACCCCATGTATTTATAAAGTGTAGGGAATAATTCCTCCGGAGGAAATGTGTTTTTTTTTCACTATAATAAAATAGACACAATTTTTCTGGCGAAATTATTTCGTTTGCTTTATAAAAATAGGGATTTACTATTAAAGCTGGAACAATGAATCTATAATTAGAGATTTAACCCATTATTCACCAGCGTAGTTTTAAAGCGACACTTACTTTTAAGGCTCAATAATTTTAGATAGGAAGTCGTAAAAACCATGTGATAATTTGAAATCTTGCCTGTACAAATAATACTGTGCAACACTATTGTTGGGCATAGGTGATTTAGTGCCAGATGGAGGTCTTAGGATAGTAGCCTAGCAAAACCACACATTGCCAAATAAGGGTAAAGTAATGTATAGCTATAGAGGCCGATGGATTACTTTGACCCTTACATCATTGATGAATTTTATAGGCGATGAGCCTCAAAGTAATGTATATACACATTACTTTAGAGGTGATAATGTAAGGGGTTACTCATATGGTTAAGAGAATGGAAAAAAATATTTGTAATTAAAAATAATGTGGTCAAGATGGGAATAGAACCAGGGAAATCTGGTTGCCAGCCAAGAACTCTACCCACTGAGCTATCGCGCATATAGTATTTGATTGCTTAAAACTTAAATTAATTGTTGCGCTTCGTTTTTTCGCTAGTGTTATCAAAGCAAACATACATTACCATCTTGCTTACAAAAAAACACAAAGTAATGTATCTAAAAATAGATTTTCAAAAATATTTCAATTATTACTTTACATTTATAAATCATATATTACGTAATCAATAATGAGTAACTTTTTACTTTATGCTTGCAAATAATGAAAAAGTTAACGAGCTATCATTACAAAGTAACGCATGAGAATATCGCACCCATTACCAAAGTATTGCTGGGAGGGTAAAACCAACATTTTTAGTTGTTTGGTCAACACTGTAGACAGATAAAACAAATACATCGTGACAATCGAATTTCCTGCCAATTGAACATTTTGATACAATTAAAATATATGGTGTCAACCGAAATTCTGTTGCATTAACTGAATTTCGGTTACGACAAACAAAAAAAATATCGGTGGCTCCAACCAAACAATTGGGTTGGTTCCACGTGAAAATTATCATATATCGTTATATATAATGTCATGTATTAGCATATATGGTTTCGTGTATGAGCATATATGAACATACATGTCATGTATGTAAGCATATATGGGCAAATACATTCAAAGAAAAAATGCATATATGCTTTTATATGATACCATATATGGCAGTATATGATAATATATTGCATACATTGGTCCATAAAATGATTGATATATGCCGCCAATATGTTCATATTTTCTTTTTATCAGATATGAGCAACATTTTTTTTTCAATTTAAACTCTTGTTCAAGCGGATTAAGATCCATAAGACTGGACGTAAGACTTTTAGTAATTTTCATTCTTTTTGACCAGATTTCAAAATGTTTGTTATTGAAGAAATATAAATTTTCAAAAAAGAAGCCATTTTGTCAAAACAGGCCAGTCTCCGAAATCCCACGATCAAGAGCGCCAAAAGGCAAAAAATGAATGTTAAAATGTCAAGGAAAAAAGATATATTGTTGGTGAGTATATCAACTTTGTACTTTTCACACTATTATTTTTATTTTTTTTAGTTTTCTATGGAATGTGGTCAAAAAAAGATGATGGGTACATCAGAGTACGAGCGAGCTTAAACGGCTCCAAAAACGTCCCGATCCCTAAATAAAAATGTTTTTTTTTTGTTAATTGATATTAAATTTTTAATACTTTTTATAAGTTTTCTTTATTAATCCAGCTTTTGAACGATACATTTAAATTACTTTAAAATAGTTTTAAACTAAATGAATTAACGTGATAAATGTTTTATTTTGTTTTTATTTTATTATTATTAAAATAAGATATACTCAGCAAAACTTTGGTATTGGGTGCGACATTCTCATGCGTTACCTTGTAATGATAGCTCGTTACCTTTTTCATTATTTGCAAGCATAAACTAATAAGTTACTCATTATTAATTACGTAATATATGATTCATAAATGTAAAGTAATAATTGAAATATTTTTGAAAATCTATTTTTAGATACATTACTTTGTGATTTTTTGTAAGCAAAATGGTAATGTATGTTTGCTTTGATAACACTAGCGAAAAAACGAAGCGCAACAATTCATTTAAGTTTAAAGTAATCAAATACTAAATGCGTCGATAGCTCAGTGGGTAGAGTTCTTGGCTGGCAACCAGATTTCACTGGTTCGATTCCCATCCTGACCACATTATTTTTAATTACAAAAATTTTAAATAAAATATTTGTAATAATTTTTTTTAATAAAAATTCCACTTTTTTAATATACTATTTTTATACACATTACTTTTTCCATTCTCGTAACCATATAAGTAACCCCTTACATTATCACCTCTAAAGTAATGGGTAAATACATTACTTTAAGGCTCATAGCTTGTAAAATTCATCAATGAAGTATGGTGTGAAGTAATCCATCGGCCCCTATGGTTATACATTACTTTACCCATTATTTGGTAATGTGTGGTTTTGCTGGGTACTTCAATTATTCCAAACTTTTTCGATATATATTCCTAAATTTCTTCAAAATGTATGAATTATCAGCAAAATCTAAATAGAAGTAAAATATTTACATTTAGTTTAAATAAAAAACAACATTTTTGTTGTAAAATAAAAAAAAGAATTTTTTGTTGTACTGAAAACTACCCATATGTAACCATATATGAAGGTTCATATATGTCCATATATGACCTTATACGGCCATATGCCATCAAATTACGGAACCGAGCATATATGGAATAATATGAAAAATTAATTCGTAGGTTCGTCGTGAAAATTGCGTTATATTTGGAAAATGGTGTTATATTTTATCACCATTTTTACCACTTGTATTCAACTCTATGTGGGTGTGGATAATTCCTATGTTACACGCAGAGAAAAAACATGGTTGGCACAATCATATTCGAAGAGCATCATATATTTTTGGGTTTATGATTGTGCCAACCATAGTCGTACTAATATATGGTTATCATATTATGATAATATAATTACCATAATTTTACCATAATATGGTTCCTACAGTTATATTTTGATTTAAAAATTACCATATTATGATTCTAAAAAAACATATTATGATGTTTCTACATATCTAGTATTTTGTGTAAGAAACCTTTTCGTACAAAAACAATATTGGGTTCTACAGACTTTTTCTTATAAAAAATATTTAATTAATATTATTAGAACTTTTTACAAAAAATGAATTAATAAATATATATTTTTAAAAAATATTTCTCATCGTTTTTATTAAAACGAATTAAAAAATATAAAATCTTTATATGGAATCTTTTTGACAATGAATTGATTAGTGTAAATAATATTATATGTATAAGAAAAACCCTTAAAAATCTTCTAAAGTTAAAAAAAAAAATTATCCGGATCTTAATGGGTCAATTGATGAAATGTTTTAATGCCACATGAAAGGTATTTTCTACTCACATTCGTCTAGTTTTAGTAAACAATATATGATTATTTTTTAATACATTTTGTGGTAAAAACAAACAGACTGAACTGATCAAATTGTGGTTTTTATGAAAACAAGACAATATTATGACCGTAAATATCAGAATCATGTTATATTTTATGCATAATTATTTATTGATTGTTGCCAGCATTTTATGGTTGAATAGTTATCATATTTTTTCATAATTAGAATTTTTGTTACCACAGTATGGTTACAGCCAATCATAATATAAAATATAAGGTGCCAATCATAAAATAGTAAAATATTTACTATAATAATGATGGTAGCGACCATGTTGATGGTTAAAAAGCCAATAACATGGTTGTCACAACCATACCTGATTGCAGCAAGCTTAATATAGTAGCAGTGATCATGTTGCAACCATGTTTTTTCTCTGCGTGTAGGTGGATATATAAGGTAAGTGTAGTATAATCCTCAAAAGATTTGGCGTTGTGTGGGTACAGTCAATTTAGTATATTGCCTTTTAATTAATTATGATCTGCGGGTTACAAAACTAATATTGTAGTTTCTTTGTTAGTTTTTCCTAAATGAAAACAATAAATATGACTACAAATTATGAAGTAACAATTTCCTATCGTTCATTGCAGAAATTTCTTAACTCTCACATAAACTTTTCTTAGTGAAAATCTCATACTTTGAATAGTTCTTTTAACTTAGTTTTCTAATTGTTCAACCATGACCTTGTTATTTTAGTTTTGTTTGGATTTTTCTTATCATTAGTACCATTTTTAGCGTATACCACCAGCAAAACTCAATGTCAGATATTTTAACTAACTACTTTTTTTCTGAACATGCAATTTAAAAACTTTTACATTTTTTTTCACCAAACTTAGATTTTCTTATTGTTTCTGATATTTTCTTTGTTTTTTTGTTTTGCCTCGTAGTCGCATCAATAAACAAAAGAATTATATGAACTTTCTTATACACTGCAAGCATATTCCTTGTTGTTCATATAAAATAAACCAATAAGAACCATAAAATCTTAGATAAAAAAAAAAAACATTATAAAGAAGCACCTCCCTCGTATTCATGCAATAAACACCCTGCGCATGCAGCAACATAATAAAACAAAAACCAAAACATTTTATATAATAAAAATACTAACAAGGT
This sequence comes from Eustalomyia histrio, assembly GCA_949748255.1. Classification (NCBI taxonomy): domain Eukaryota; kingdom Metazoa; phylum Arthropoda; class Insecta; order Diptera; family Anthomyiidae; genus Eustalomyia; species Eustalomyia histrio. The sequence goes on from OX456523.1 coordinate 233,213,446, forward strand.
CATAAAAGAAATTTAAAAAATATATAAAAGTTTAAGAAGAAGAAGAAGTGGAAAAATATAATAACAGCATGTATATCAGCACTTTCACTCTCAAATGATATAGAAAAATTTTACTGTTTCTAGATTATAAATTGTGCTTTTTAAACATGTTCAAGCAGGCATATACAAGTTTATCGATTTTGAGAAGAAAAAATATACCCAGTACCATTTTTTAAAATACACCCAGTACCATTTTTCTAGAAAGGATTTTTCTAAAGCTGGTTTTGGAAGCTCTGAATTGACAGTTTAAAATAATCATTTCTAGTTTAGAGTAGAAGAAAATCGCTTCTTTGGGGAAAATTTCCAACCAAAATCATACAGTTTATAGAATATTAGATAAAATAGTTGCTGAAGAAAAAGAAAACTTTCATTATTTGTTCTTTGATACAGAAAATATTGCTGGGTAAAATAGTATTATTGCAAAATTTTTAAAAGAAAGCAAACTTTAGTTTTCCACCTTGATTTAACAACCATTCACAACAGGTATTAAAGAAAGTTAGAATACATTTTAGTTTGGCAAAGTTTTTAACCAGCTAAAAATTATTGGTGCATATCTAAGGATCTTAATTAAAACAACCCAGCATAACTTAGCTAACGGGTGTAAGAAATTAATCCATTTCCTTGTTATCGTTACATTTTGCATTATTTTATGTAGAGCACACAATAATATTATTTTTAGAAATCTATTTTTAGCTGCATTATTTTGTGTTTTATTTCCTTAAGGTATATATTTTTTATTTTTATATAACTTTAAGTCCTAAAATGACTGATAAAATAATGGCGGAAGATTTTGAAGAAAAAAATGCATGACTTTTCAGAAAATTTGATCATCTGGACGTATGCGGGATTCGCAATGGGGGTCGCTAAATACTAAATCTCACATAACATTTTGAAAAAATGATAATTCATTAAAAATTTTCTAAACAACGCCCTCTGTTGGCCAAAGTAAATAATTTAGACATAAATCGACCACTTTTTAACAAAAACATCCCCAATATTGAATCTGATATTTTAGTTCCTTAAAATCGGATATCTGATTCGTATTTAACTACTCTTAAAAAACTCTCTGGTAACAAATTTAAAACAAATCCGATATCTTTTTTGGAAAATAAATCCGTCAGTTTTAATATGGGAAGTCTAAGGCCGGATTTGTATTCAGAGGCGCTTAAAAACTTTCCGAAAAATAATTTACAATGAAACCGATCTTCACATTGAAGAAATCTGATATTAGATTCCATCTGATGGCAAATACTTCGCCAATTTATTAAGAGAACTGTGAGAAGAAAAATCTGTCTGTAAAATAAATACTCTTTGATTTCAGCATCAATTAAAGATCATATAAAAAAGGAAAAAATTACATAGGAATGTTTGGAAGCTTCTTCTGAGATCAGAATTAAAGAAAAAAAAATTAAATATGCCGGATCATAATAGCGGCCCGTGATATTTAAAATCTTAATATTTTAGATCTTAAAGTTGGATTTGTAAATAACTTTGGGTCACTGAATATGAAGCCCAAAATTTTAAATGGCAGATTTTATATGTCTTATCTCAGATTCTTGATTAGCAGGCTGCAAAACTTCCTATGTGATCTTTTCGTTTTTCATATCTTAAAACTATTTTTGATTATTTTTCTACGGGCTGGTAATGATTATAATGAATTTATCAGCATCAGGTTTTAAAAATGGAGGATTATTTAAAAATCATCGAGACACTTAAAGGATGTAAATTACGTATGGAAAACTTCGTTAATAAAATCATCGTCAGGGACCTCAAAGGGTATTCACAGTACCTCGAAGGATATTTGCAGAACATCAAAGGATATTCTTAGATATTTACAGGACCAAGGAGAGTATTTAAAGGGCTAAGAATGATATTCAATGGCCGTAGGAGTAAAGTCACACAGGTACTCAAGTGATAATCACAGGACCTCGAAAGACGTTCTCACGATCTTAAAGCATATTCACGGGACATTGAAACACGGAGAAAACAGATCTCGTGCTGACAAACGAATTTGAAGCCAATCGAATGGTTCGATTGTGGTAACCAAATTTTTCGGCTGTGGCAACTGAAAAGCAATTGAGACATGAATAATTTGACTGTGACAACAGTATTTCGGCTGCCTTAATAACAATTCGGTAGCCACAAACAAGAAATTCGGTTGCTGCAACTAAAGCATTCGATTGGCAACAAATTCGGTTGCCAGCACTAATCTGTTTTCTGGGTGAAGATATTAACTTATTGGAAATATATTTATTTAAAGAATACTGCAGAAACTCAAAAGGATATTCGCAGTGCCTCATGGGTTATTCACAGAACCTCAGAGGATACTCACAGGGCGTGGAAGACTATTGACAGGACCTCAAAGAATCTGGATAAGTTCCAAAGAGTTAGGAACGATTTAAACATATCCAAGTATTCAAAGGATATTCACAGAACCAAGAAAGATATTTACAACACAAAGTCGGATATTCAATGGACGTAGGCGGATAGGTACACGGCCTCAAGGGATATTCATAGGACCTCAAAGAACATTCTCACGATCTCATATTCACGGGACGTTGAATACGAGACGGGACGTTGAATATGAACTCAAAAGGTTATTCGCAGTGCCTCAAGGGATATTCACAGAACCTAAAAGGATAATCACAGGGCCTTAAAGGCTAATGACGACCTTAAAGAATCAGCATAAATTCTTAAGAGTTAGAAAGATTTGTAGAATCAAAGTACAGATTTTGTTTTTTTTATGAATTAAACCTATTATAGTATTTAAGACCTACGAAAATTATTAAGATACGAGGGTGGGTTGTAAAAAAAAATATTTTTCAACATAATCTCCTTCCCAGCAAAACTTTGATAATGGGTGCGATATTCTCATGCGTTACCTTGTAATGATAGCTCGTTACCTTTTTAATTATTTGCAAGCATAAAGTAATAAGTTACTCATTATTGATTACGTAATATATGATTTATAAATGTAAAGTAATAATTGAAATATTTTTGAAAATCTATTTTTAGATACATTACTTTGTGTTTTTTTGTAAGCAAAAGGGTAATGTATGTTTGTTTTGATAACACTAGCGAAAAACGAAGCGCAACAATTTATTTAAGTTTAAAGCAATCAAATACTAAATGCGTCGATAGCTCAGTGGGTAGAGTTCTTGGCTGGCAACCAGATTTCCCTGGTTCGATTCCCATCTTGACCACATTATTTTTAATTACAAATATTTTAAATAAAATATTTGAAAATATTTGTAATAATTTTTTTAATAAAAATTCCTCTTTTTTAAAAATCTATTTTTAGATACATTACTTTTTCCATTCTCGTAACCATATAAGTAACTCCTTACATTATCACCTCTAAAGTAATGGCTATATACATTACTTTGAGGCTCATCGCCTATAAAATTCATCAATGAAGTAAGGCGTAAAGTAATCCATCGGCCCCTATGATTATACATTACTTTACCCATTATTTGGTAATGTGTGGTTTTGCTGAGTCCAACGTTTCTTCAATTTTTGTATCCCTTCCAAAAAATAGGACTTTTCGAGGTCCATAAAATAGGCATTTGTTTGATCAATAATTTCATCGTTGGAGCTTAATCTCTTTCCACCGAGCCATTTCTTAAGGTTTGGAAATAGGAAATAGTCACTGGGAGCTAAATCCGAAAAATAAGGCGAATGAGGGGAAATTCGTAGTCTACTTCATGGATTTTTGCCTTGCAAACTAAGCTGTCACACGATTCCGTTGATGGGCGATTGTGAGCAAACGCGGCAGCCATCTTGCGGAAAGCTTTCTTATACCCAAGTGATAGTTCAAAATTGAAAGCACTGAGCCATGTGAGATGCCTATGTCTTCCAAAATCTATCGCACATTCAACCTCCGACCGGCCAACACCATATCGTGAATTTTTTCAACTGTTTTGGGTATAGAGACCTCAACAGGGCGTCCAGATCGTTCGGCATCTTCCGTGCTTGTAAGGCTACAACGAAAGTCAGTAAACCACTTTTTTACCATTGAAATCTATGGTGCAGAGTCCCCATAGTATTTATCAAGCTTTGCCTTGGTTTGATTGACGGGTTTTTTGGAAAAATAATTTTTAATAAGCAATTGAAATTAATTTTTTTCCATTTTTAAAAAAATCCACGAGGTTATATGTTTTGAATAGCTGTTAAACGCAAAGTAAATAACGAATCTTCCTCAAAATTTGAGGTAGTCTATTAAGAGTTAGTACTTGATGGGAGCAGTGTTGCATTTTATATAACTACGAGGGAAATTCGAAAAGTCACGGACTTATTGATTCGCCCTTGTAGCTAACAAAATTTTCAAGTTAAATATCCAAAAAATTAAAAAAATTCGAACAATTTTTGGCATAAATTATTTGGGTCACATTTGAGAAGAATATGACAAATTTAGAAAAGCCATGATACAACTCTGTGCGGCAAGTGTTAGCCCTACATGCATGAGGTCAAGCGACAGTATGGAGACCAACTTACCGATATAACGTTTCAGTTTGATTAGTTTGGTTACTGGATAATAATATTTATCTTTGTACCATATATGGTTAAGTTTACAAGGTAATTAAGATTTTCTAAATACTAATCAGCTTTACCATGTATATAATTAAATAATTACTTAAATTTCCAATTATATAGTATGTAAGTGCTTGTTTTAGGTAAAATATAATCAGTTTCAATTCAATTAAATGTATTTATAAGCAAACTTTAATTATATTTTGGTAAAAGAAACTTTTCATACTAAAACATAAGGTTTAGCACATATTACATGAAATTTTAAGTTTTTGTTTGTTTTTCCTATTTGTTTACCAGAAAATTAATATAAGTTTACACAAAAGTATTTTAAAGTATAATAAGTTTTTTGACTTTTCAATTCTGTGATGTCCAGAAGAAAAAATACAACTTTATAATAATATTTTTTATTTTGATACTTTTTTTTTTACCTCAAGCAGACAAATTTTGGTAAATATAAATTTTGGTAAATATTTTCTAAAAAAAGTATTCAAGTATTTAAAATATTATAAAACTTTTCATATATATATATATATTTTTTTTTGGTTGAAAATAAAGTTCTATTATAAAGGGTGTCCCAAGAAGAACGCAGTTTTTAAATTTTAAATAAAACACAGATATTTAAAAAAAAATCGTGAAACTTTATTATATCGTAAAGTAGACAGAATGAGGTTATGTATGGAACAATATATCGTGCAGATGGCCGCCGCGTCTTTGCTGGCATGCACGCGATCTTTTAATTAAATTTTCAATGACCGTTTTGCATGAATGCTGCGGTATTTCATTAATGCAGCGTCCAATTTCCTCTTTTAAGGCTTGAGTCGTCGTCGGCTTAATCGCGTAAACCATCGACTTCAAAAACCCCAAAGAAAAAATCTAATGGTGTTAAATCGCACGATCTAGGCGGCCAATTCTAATCTCCAAAACGCGAAATAACAATGACTGATGCAGCAATTGAATTGTTTCTCTGGCTGTATAACATGTGGCGCCATCTTGTTGGAACCACATGCCCTCCACATTCATTTCTTCAATTCTAGGCAAGAAAAAACTGGTTTTCATTTCACGATACCGAACACCATTGACTGTTTGCGCTTGACCTGCCTCATTTTCATAAAAAAAGGTCCAATGATTCCTCCAGCCCAAAAACCACACCACACAGTGACACGTTGAGGATGCATTTGCTTCTCGTGAATCACTCGAGGATTTTCCTCACCCCAAATGCGACAATTCTGCCTATTGACGAAGCCATCAAGATGAAAATGGGCCTCGTCACTGAAGATGATTTTATCGGCAAAATCAGCATTTTCATGTTGTCTCTCCAATACCCAATTAAAGAACTCCATTCGCTGTCCATGGTCAGCTGGCTTCAGTTCCTGAGTCAATTGAACTTTGTATGCATGAAGATGCAAATCTTTCGTCAAAATTCACTGCAAAGTGGATTTGGAGACACCAATTTGCTGAGCTCGGTGTCGAATTGAGGTGGATGGAGTTTGAGCGGCATCATCACGTACAGCTGCGAACATTTTCGGTCGATCGACCTGGTCGATGGCGCGTTGTTGTCTTTACATCACTAACAGACCCAGTCTCGGCAAATTTATCCATTAATCTCTTTACAGTTGACTCTTTTGGAGCATTATTGTGATCCCAAATTGATCGCAATTTGCGAACTGTAGCAGCAAAACTTAAACCATTTTGGTAAAACAATTTCACAATGAGAATGCGTTGTTCATTCATGTAGCGCTTCATTTTTACTAACCTCGTACCTTCTACTAGCAAACAATAACAACTGTTCAAATGTCAAACAATGACACTTCGAATGTTGCCAGATTTAAAAATTGCGTTCTTCTTGGGACACCCTTTATTATTAAGTAGATATTAGTTAAGTTCTTAGAATATACAATATAAAGAAATGTTTATTGAAAAGAAAATTTATATTACAATTCTTAACAAAATGAATGAAAATTAAATTATTTAATTAATTTCTAAATTTT
>OX456523.1:233225002-233257502 GCA_949748255.1 Eustalomyia histrio
TTTTTTATAACTGGAAAGAATATTGAAGATGACGAGGATAACTCATTTTAATGTAACTGCACATCTTCAAAAAAGAGTTGAAGCTCTAAAATAAATTTATTTGTAATTCCAAAAATTAAATTAATCAAAAACTGTATAATCTTAACTTCATAACTTTATTTTTAACTCTTCATATTATTTAGTGTCGTGTAAGTCACGCGAAAAAAACTATTTTTTGTGAAAAATAAAATAAATTTCACTAAGTTGAAGCCATTTTGTCGTTGTTTGTATTTCTCAAATACTTTTGGTGCAGTTTAAAAGGAATCGGACTACACAATTAACAGAATTTTTAAACAATCTTTGATTACCCTGAAATCAATGGATTTGATGTCGTGTAAGTCACAACTAATTAATTATATTAAAATTAAAAATATGTAATCGCAAATCAAAAATCAAAGTGCATGAATTAATACGTATGTTCGTGTAGATGTTATTTCTTAAAACGAAAAAATTAAAAAAATTATGATTGTACCAGAAATTTTATCAAAAATGACAAAAGTTTTGCCTCGTGTCGTGTAAGTCACACGTGGAATTCACCATATAACAAAACTTTTGTATATTTCAAAATTTCATAAATATATAATTTTTAATTTTGTAAATAAAAACTTTTTTAAATACGAAAATAATACCGTTTTATAAAAAAAAACTCTACAAAATTATTTTGTATTTTAAAAAATATTTATGTTATGTTCGAAATGTCATTTGCATATAATAGGTGTGTTTGACGTACGTTACCGCGGGTGCCCGCGGGAACCCAATCTTACCAGAAAGCGTTTCTTGTAACAAAAATTGGGTAAATGAGAGCGTTCATAAGAGAGTAATTGTGTTTCTCTTTTTACCAGAACTTACCCGTACTTTTTGTTTGGGTAAAATGGTAAAATTGTCAAATCATCAGCTGTTGCTAATAAATTGACTGTTTTGCATTTTTGAAAAAAAAACTAAAGTTAAATAGAAGTTTACTATAAACAACTTTTCCTTCTTAATAATAAAAAATGTAAATATATATTTGCAATTTCAAATATATTTATTAATTACGCTGTTTTTTAATATGAATAAATTTGACGTTTATTTTTGGGTATGAAATGTGGTTTTGTGCGTTCGCAGTATTTTGGGCATTTTTATGGTTTTGTGAGAGAATTTTTTGGTTACTCTCACTTTACCAGACTTTACCCAAAAGTACCTCGTAGAGACCTAATATATTACACAATTTTTCGTAATGTCAAATTAACCAAATCTTTCGTAAAATGAAACCTAGTTTTTGTGTATTTAACATATGGATTATTATGAGTGTAATAGCTTTTAATAAATTAAAATGTTCTAAGGACCAGTATTACAGACACCACTGGTAGAATTTTTGACTTCAAATTACTTACCAATATTACACAAGTGCACAATCGATAAATCGCTAAGCATTATAAAAATTGGTAAAATTTAAAAAAAAAAATTGCTAAATATTCTATAAAAATCGCTAATATTGAAAATATTGTCAAAAAAATAAAAAATTTCCAAAATTAAAAATTGACCATATTTAAAAAAAAATTAATAAAATTGACAAAATAATATCAAAATATTAAAAAGAAATTAACTTTATAAAAAAAACAAATGGCAAAAACTAAACAAAAGCTAAAATTAGTACAAAAAAAAATTTGAGATTTTCGTGTCTTTTCTGGTGGATTTTTAGAAAACTAAGCATCTCAAATACAAAAGGATTTTTATTAAATGAAAATGGGTAACATTTTCTGAAAGGTAAGTCAAAATCCGCCATATATCGCTTAAATTAAATTTTAACCAAAAGCAAATTGGCAAATTAACAAAAAAAAACAAGAGAAAAATCTTACGGTTTTTTTATATTTTTTCACAATGTCCACTTGGCTGGATTTTAAGAACACGATTGTCTCAAGAACTAAGTATTGCAGAGAAAAAGGGGTTTTATTTAGAATATCGCTCGTACTTTAGAAACTACAAGATTTTTTTAATCTTAATCTTAACGATTTTTTATTTTAATTTTAGCGGTTAATCCATTTTTATCACTTTTTAATTCATTTTTTAATTTCAAACATTTTTTCACTTCCAGCGATTTTTTTCAATTCTCTGGCTATTTGTTTTAAATTGCCGATGTTAAAATATTTAGGTTTTACTTATTTTGGCAATTTGTTTAAATTTTAGAAATATTGTTTCAGTTTTGTCGATTTTTTCAATTTTGTAATTTTAGCCATTTTTTTTTAATTTTGGTGGTTTTCTTTAAACATAAAGACTGTTTCAATTTTGATGATTTGTTTTCAATCATTTTCAGATTTTTTAAATTTTACCGATTTTTTAAAATTTTTACGATTTTTGTTTAGTTCTAAACGTATTTTTGTCTTAATTTTGAATCTTTTGTTATTTTTACCGTTTTTTTTTTTTTAATTCGGCGATTTTATAAGCTTTTCAGATATTTTTAATTTTAGCGATTTTTCTAATTTTGGCGTTTTTTTTAGGTTTAGCAATATTATTTCAGTTATGTCGATTTTTTCAATTTTGTAAGTTTAGCTATTTTTTCAATTTTCGTGATTTTTTTCAGTCGGATTTTCTAAATTTTAGCGATTTTTTAAATTTTAATTTTGACGATTTTTGTTTAGTTCTAAACGTGTTTTTGTCTTAATTTTAAATCTTTTGTTAATTTTTTTTTTAATTTTGTCGATCTTTTATTTTTAATTTTAGTAATTTTTTCATTTTATCAATATTTGTTCATTTCTAAAGACTGTTTTTTAATTTGACAATTTTTAAGCTTTGGGGATTTTTATACCCTCCACCATATATGGTGAGGGTATATATCAGTTTGTCATTCCGTTTGTAATATGTCGAAATATAGGTTTAAGACCCCATAAAGTATATATATTCGTGATCCTTATGCAATTTTAAGTCGATTTAGCGATGTCCGTCTGTCTGTCCGTCTGTCTGTCTGTCTGTTGAAATCACGATCACGACGCGAAGACGCAAGCGGGGGTGCCTACTTTTACCCAGATTATTGAACATCCTCCCGAGCAGTTTGGTATTTAAAATGAGCAAAATCGGTCAAGCGGTTCAAAAGTAATGAGTGAAAATGTGAAGGTACCTCTAAATTTTCCATACAAATTTGTACAATTTTTCTGTATCTATTTTTATACCCTTCACCATAGGTGGAAGGGTATATATAAGTTTGTCATTCCGTTTGTAATTTCTACAATATTGATCTTAGACCCTATAAAGTATATATATTCTGGGTCCATATGAAGAGCGAAGTTGATTTAACGATGTCCGTCTGTCCGTCTGTCCGTCTGTCCGTCTGTGTGTTGAAATGGGTTTTCCGAAGAACCCAGACATGATGAGGACTTGATTCTTTTTTATTTCTGTTACATGTGATCCATTTCTGTGTGCTATTAAAAATCAGACAGATCGGTTAATAAATGGCTGAGATATTAGCAAAAAACCAGGACTACCTCTAATTTTTCCAGTAAAATCCCTTTGTTTAATAAGAGTGTGAAGATAAATACGTAGGTTAAATACGTTTCACAACTATTGTGAATGATATAAATAAAAAACAAGTAAGAGCGGCTAAGTTCGGCTATGCCGAATCTTATATACCCTTCACCATGGTATTCTGAAGGAGATGAATACATCGTTGGAATCTACTACCTCATAGCTCTCCACAAACAAGCGGTATCCCCATTTATTTTTTCTTAAATGTCCAAAAATTTTAATCCAAAATAATATGTCATGTAAAATCTCAAATTTATATTTTTCCATATGTTTCAGCGCTTTTCTTGTCAAATTTGGCATTTTCTAGGCAAAAAAAAGTTGGCGACACTACTATTTATTTTTTATTTATATCATTCACAATAGTTGTGAAACGTATTTAACCTACGTATTTATCTTCACACTCTTATTAAACAAAGGGATTTTACTGGAAAAATTAGAGGTAGTCCTGGTTTTTTGCTAATATCTCAGCCATTTATTAACCGATCTGTCTGATTTTTAATAGCAAACAGAAATGGATCACATGTAACAGAAATAAAAAAGAATCAAGTCCTCATCATGTCTGGGTTCTTCGGAAAACCCATTTCAACACACAGACGGACAGACGGACAGACGGACAGACGGACAGACGGACATCGTTAAATCAACTTCGCTCTTCATATGGACCCAGAATATATATACTTTATAGGGTCTAAGATCAATATTGTAGAAATTACAAACGGAATGACAAACTTATATATACCCTTCCACCTATGGTGAAGGGTATAATAAATAGTAGTGTCGCCAACTTTTTTTTGCCTAGAAAATGCCAAATTTGACAAGAAAAGCGCTGAAACATATGGAAAAATATAAATTTGAGATTTTACATGACATATTATTTTGGATTAAAATTTTTGGACATTTAAGAAAAAATAAATGGGGATACCGCTTGTTTGTGGAGAGCTATGAGGTAGTAGATTCCAACGATGTATTCATCTCCTTCAGAATACCATGGTGAAGGGTATATAAGATTCGGCATAGCCGAATTTAGCCGCTCTTACTTGTTTTTTTTTCTGTTAAGTAAGTAAAAATGTTATTAAGTCTTCTTATTGTTCGATTACATTTATTGTCTTACATACATGATAACTAAGTTAACGTAAAAATAAACAATGTTAAAGTCGCTAACAGAGCAGACCTCTGTAAATAACATTGCTAAAACTAAATAACAAAAGTTCGTTACATAAATTGACAAAACATACTCATATTACAGTTCATGCAATGAACAATGTTAAAGTCGCTAACAGAGCAGACCTCTGTAAATAACATTGCTAAAACTAAATAACAAAATTTCGTTACATAAATTGACAAAACATACTCATATTACAGTTCATGCAAAATTTAGTATATACGTATATCATCTTCAGCCCCTTTGGTGGAGGGTTTCAAAGATTCGGCACAGCCGAATTTAGCCCTTTTTTACTTGTTTTACTTCAATTCTTCCAAGATCTTTTATATTTGTCTACTATACCACTAGACAGTGTATTTAATTTGTGCTGATGTTTTTAATACCCTGTTCACAGTAAGCAATTTTTATTGAAGCAATTCTGAGTTTTTAGGAGGTGTATTGACTTGCATGTACTTGCAATTCTCTTGTGTTTTCTAATTCGTACTTTATTTTATATATAGAAGAAACTAAAATTACAAAAAGTGACTTTCGCTGTGTGGACACGAATGCAAGTTTAAAAAAGAAATTAAGAAAATTGATACAAGAAAAATTGCTGTGTGCGAATCGAGACTAAGTACTGAAAATAATTGTCGTACCTCATATAAGATCGATCAGCTCATAATCACTTTCTATCCATAAAATGAATTACTCTTATAATCAAACTACAGGTCGCAATTCTGAAGACAGTTGGACGTTATTTGTTATTGCCCCAAAGACGAACCTTATAGTTTATAGTTGGACCTAATCGCTATTGAGCTTAAGTGGTATTGCCAAACCAAGGCGATTTTAAGCGATTTCTTTTACGACTTCTTATTTATGATTCTAACAAAGCATATTACGAGCATAACAAAATCGAGTCAGACTTCTGCACAGATTCTTTCGGTTTTTAAGAAATATTACAATAATTTTAGTGTTCTTTAGAGATTTTTACATTATTCGGTATACATTTTTTTTAATGAATCGTATCAATTTGAAAAGAACACGAGGCCTAACTTATAGTCCAAAGCTTTGTTGTGTAAAGTTTCAAGACTCCAAAAAGCAATTTGGAAACTAGAATAACTGATGTGCATGCATTTCAATATCGGAAAAAACTGGATTCAAACATTCAAAAGAGTTTTTTATTAAATTAAACCCTGTGAAATAAGTAACATAAATTGACTATTTGCTGATGTTAGTTACTGCCAAAAATCGTTGACCTAGACCAACTTTCCATTACAACTATCAACTTAGAATCATTACAATTTGCCGTAGTTATTTTTGTAGTCATTTTCATAGTCTTCCTTTTAAACTAATGGAGTCTCATAATTATGATGTTTTTATGTGCAGAAAAACCAAAACTGTCAAAACTTTTTTGCTAAAAGCTTTAAGTATAATTTACAAACTTTTTGATTTTTCTAACAGATTTCTTCTACTACATAAATATGCTTACTGAACCGCATTTCCTTTTTCATAGCTTTTTCACTTTTTATTGTTGTTGTTGTTTTTTTTTAAATTCCTCAAGTAAGAAATAATTAAAAAGCAAGACAGCAATTGTCATTAGATTTGACTGACTGAGTTTTTCTATTCTCAATGTAGTGTTTTTGTTCTTATATTTGCACTTCTTTTTTTCTACTTCTTTTTATTATATTTCTTCTTCTTTTTCATTCTCTGTCAACTACTTTTTACTTGTTTTGTTGATAAGTGTGTTAGTTGAAGCTTTATAAATTTGTAAATAGTTGCAAGCGGTTTTTATGGTTTTAGCAGAACTTGACAATTGTTTGTACAATTTGATTGTTAGAAGGAATTAATAAGAAAAAATTCTACGAGCTTGATTTTATTAAATTATTTATTTTTTCAATAGAATGAAATAAATATTTTATGCTGAATTTTATACATATTAGTTAAACTCTACTTTACAAATATTTACAAGTAATGTCCAAGAAAATCAATAATAAAATTTTGGATTAATTTTTATGATCATCAGACCCAGTAATAAACTCAGCGCTTGAATTGAAGAAAAAAAAGTTAAGAAGGCTTTAATTTTTATAGTTTTTTCAAGAAAAGAATTTCAAACGCAGATAGTTTTTCTAAGAAAACTTATTCGAATTAACTTTTCAAAAAAAAGAGCCAAAAACAATTTTTTTAGATGTTTAAAAAGAAATTTTCATCTGACTTGAAAAGAAATTGTTTCTAATTTTAAAAACATTTATGTTAAAAAAAAACACTTATTTCAAAATTTTGTTTTTTTAATACGAAATTTGAAACGATTTCAAACCAAAACCAAAATAAAAAAAAAATTATAAAACATAGTCATTAAAGTTTGACCATAAAATTTTTTGATTTTCATTAAAAATTAATTCATATTATGAAGTGGAGTAAAGTGGGAAATTGATATGACTTCAAAAAACTAAACCGAAAATATATATTTAGCTTTTTTTGGAGAATCCAATTAGAATTGTTTGTAGTATAAATTGCTTTCAATATTTCCCTCCTTACCCTATACTCCCCTACCTATCTGACAAATTTATATATAATATGAAATAAATTACTTGATATTTTATAGAATAAAAATAGAAAACACTATATAAATATTTTTTAAAAATCATCAATATTATTGACAGCATCATCAGATTTGTAAGTGAAGTGTGAATTTTCTACACCTTACCACATGAACTGCAAGTCAATATATATAATGACATCGAACAAATGTCAAACAGATTTAGTTTAAAGTGCGTGAAATGTCAAGTTCTGAAATAACAATGCTTTACTGCTGACATACAAATAAGATTGTAATGCTGCAGCAGGAAATTGTTGGCATTTAAAAAAGGAAACAACTTAACATGGGGAAAAAGAAAGTTGCAACAAGAAATATTGAAATACAGGTTAAACATGATTAGCGCTCTGCTAACAAGATTTTAAATTATTGTAGTAAGGGTTTAATAGAGTTGAAATTTGTTCAGTGGTATATTGTAAAGATTCAATGAATTACTGCAAAAATGCCGACGGCAAAACAAAAACCCAATGTTAATAAACACTACAACAACAACAACCTAAAAAGGGTCAGTGATTAAAGTACCACTAATAATGGTTTTATGGCTTCCATGTAAATTTTTGCGGCAAACTGTAAAATTTACGGACCAGGCTACCGATTCTGAATTATGTGCGAAGCTGTGAAGCAATGAAAAACTACTTTTCACTTATTTAATAATAATGATAACATATGAGCCTGAGGGAAAATGACCTATGCCAGGACACATCACGTGACCGGTTTATTGTGATAGGTCACTTTAACATGGGCCTACCCTAGGAGGGGTGAATAACCCTCTGTGATATGTCACAGGACTCATCTTAAACAACATGTCATGACTTTTAAACTGGTCACGCGGTAGGTACTTTAGGAACCGGTCCTATTTCCACCTATCTCGTGATATGTATTTTCGAAACCGGTCCAGCTTTCACCTATCACGGGGCAGGTCCCAATTTCGAACTGACTCCTTTTTTCCCGCAGGGGACAGATGATATCACTTTGCAGGGATAAAACCTTTCAGAATCGGTACCAATTTTGTCCATTAACTAAATAAATGATAATATCAAAATTCTACTGAGAATTACTTGAGAGGGTATTAAATCGTGATTTCATAAAAGCTTTTAATAAATAAAATTGTTCCAGTATCACTGAAATAGAATATTATAGTAAAGAAATAAATTATCAAACTACTACTACTACTACTAATAAACTTTTTAGAAAAAATTCCTTCATGGCTTAAACAACTTAAGCCAATTACAGTTAGGCCTTAAGTGCTGACTGTAATACTGGCCCTTACTATTTTAAAACTTTTCGTAAATTGTTAAGAAATTTTTTTTCATCGAGTTCATTTATACTCTGGAAATTATGTAGTTAAAATTAACAGTAAATGACAATTTAAATAACTGCATTTGCATTTGAAAAGTTATACAGGACATTGTCATTTAAGTGAGCTGCAATATGTAATAATTTTTAACTGTTAAAATTAACTGATAAATGTAGCAAAAAAAATATATATAAACATAGTAAATTTTACAGTAAAAATCTGGTCATTTTTTTTTTTTAAAACAAAATGCAAATGTAGTTAAAATAACCGCAAATATAGTTAAAACGCAAATATAGTTAAAATGTTAAAAAAAAAAAATCAAGTTAAAAAAACTGCAAATGCAATTAACAAAAAAAAAAACCTAATTTTAGCTAAAAACCACTAGAAATGCAGTACACTCACCAAAAAAAAGTCTGTAATGGCAACTGAAAATTTTGTTATTAATATGGGAAATTTTGCTAATTTGTGTCCAGCGGTATTTTTTGCTAATCTTAGCAACACGTGTCTGCTGACGTGTAGTACAATGAAATTAGTAGAAAAATTAGTAGCCGCTACTAAATTTTAGTAAACTTTTTGTGAAAAGGAATTTAAAATCAGTTTGCTAAAATCAGCAAAAAAAATTTACTAAATATTATTAATATTAGTATAATCCAATTAGTACACTTAAAATAGTTTGTAAATTAAAATAACAGAAAATTTTATTTAAAAGAAATGATATTTCATTTAAAAACCGGTCTACTTAATTTTCATTTAAATTAAATGCCTTTTGTTATTTATTTTTAAATGTTGATTAATCAACTGACACATCCGTAAGAAACAAATGATATAATCAGTTAAAATAAATGCCAAAATTTTACCTACCAATTCCTTAAAAAATTAATGTTTTTATTTATTTGAAATTATTTCCATTTTTGTATTTTTTTGTTTTTTTTTTTTAATATACTCGTACAATACAAAATGTATGTATGCAAAGCTATAGACCAAGGGTGTCCAAGCCCTATGCTCTTGATGCTCATTTATTTTTGTAAATGCTCTTAGCTATAGGCTGTGTGTTTTAATACACATAGAGCACTCAGCAATAGCAATACGAAATACACAAACAACTTTGCCTTATTAGTTTTTTTTGTCGTTCTTCACTGTATACACAAACAACACTTTCGTATGCTTTGCTGGTAAACATTGACGACAGCGATCAACAATGTAGATTTTGTTTTTGTTTTACGTATGATATGAAATATTCTTTTTTTTTTCTTTCTTTGTGTGTATTGGTTTTTACAATAAAAAATATTGAATAAAAATTAGTTATTCTTTAAATGTATTGGTGTTTACTCTTCCATAAGGAACTTTTGGGCACCTCTGCTATAGACACTTTTTGCGTAAATGTGTTTGTGTGTGTTTATAAAGTTCTTGTAATTTTGTATATATACAACTAATTAAAATAAAAAAACAAATCGAAATTTTTTTAATATTTTTTTTTTTGAAACAGAGCAAACAAAATCTAAATTTGTAATAACTGTTACGGACACAAATAAACCAAAAGCTTCCGTTTTGTGGGTAAATTTTTATTAAATTTCAAACATATGAAAAAAATAAATGAAACTGCAAAAAAATTGGTAAATGATAGTAAATTATTTCGAATAAATGTATAAAAAAGTTAATATAGATATTTCTTTGAATAATAAATGTATGTTCCTTTATTTTTAAATGGAACGGAAAACTTTTTTATTAAACTACAAACAGTTAACTACATAATATTCTGAGTATATAAACAATTAGTAAGCGCTACTAAATTTAAGTAAATTGCTGTTAACTCAATGAATTGTAAAGTATGTATAGAAAAATCTTAATATTTAAAAACAAAAAAACATTAAAATGCACAAATTAACTTAATAATTTTTAAATAGACTTGTTACACATTAAAGTTGCTAATTTCTTTTAAAATTGTCTTACGAATTCGAATTTACAAATTTATATTTTTACACAAAATTAAAAAAAAAAAATCAAAGGCTTAAAAATTAGTTAATACATAAAACAATTTATCATTTTATTTTAATTTGCTAATTTTTGTTTAGAATTAAGTTTTTAAGGTCAAATTTCAATTCATTTTTTGTTTTTAAATTTTAGAACTAAAAAAGTTTTCAGTGCTTTTTTAAGCACTATGTAACATTTAAGGCAATTTAAGTTTGTCTGTATTTGTAAGTTTTAATTATTAGAAATAACATTTTAAATTTTAACAAATCGGTTTTCAAAAATTTGTTAAACGATTTCTAAAGTTAAAAATTTGTAAATATTTTGTAGAAGGGCTTCGGCGCTTATCAATGACAGTAAGATATCTCATGTTCTGCTGAGATAAGTGAACTTATACCTAGGGCCCGGATTTTTCTCCGGAATACTCGCTTGCCCAGTAGATCCCATTCCTTTGTGGTCGATTTTCCAGTGAACCGCACAACACATTACAGCGAAAATTAGTTCATAAGTCGTACTAGTCGTATGTGGAATAAATTCCCCGCAGAGTTCTTCCCTAAAAAACTACTTCTAATATAGGGAAATTAAAGTCTAACCTATTTTCCTGACATCAGCACAATGCACTGCATTCATAGGGGGCAACCCCTGAGGGTTGATACATACAAAAAAAAGTACTGTAATTTGTAAAAATGTAAATAGCAAAAAAATTTACTAAATAATAATTTTTTTAACATAAAATCAGTATAAAAATAGTAAAGTAGGATTTTCAACCGTTTACAAATTTGTATACTAACTTTTTTCTCTGAGTGTAAACTGTTTATAAATTTTGATTTAGAATTTATCATTTTTTAAGAAAAATTCTTATAATTAAACATTTGAAAAAATCTATATAAACTATTTTACAAAAAAAGAAAACGAGAATTGTAATAAAAGAAATATACAAATATGATCAAACAACTAAATACATATTACAAATTTTACCAGCAGTAATTTTTGTAGGTTGTTAAAAAAAAACAATTGTAAAAATCATTAAAATTTTTCCTCTTAGTAAAACAAATAACTGTCACATAGTAACTGCAGAAATTTACCGAGTGTATATCAAAAACAAAATCACGAAATAAAGAATAATTTTTCACTGAAATATTTTTTTTTTCATCGCAAAAACCCTTCAAAAATTTAAAAAATTTTTCACACAAAAACATTTTTTTCCTCACTTTTGAAAATACGAAAAAGTAATTGCCAGAAAACATATTTTTTGCAAAAGAAATATACCAAAAAGAGAACGCAAATCAAGGTTCGACTGTTTATTTTATAAAAGAATAGAACAAACAATTGCACACGAAATATCGTAACGGAAGTTTCTACCTTTGTTCCATAACTATAGAAATAAACATCCCTGGTTATAACTGCATCGACACAGTTAAATCACCCAGCCAGACAGAGAACATTGGTTACGGAAACAGTTGAATTTAAAAACCAGACCACCATCGCATTGACATCCATTTTTAGTTGTGCAAAAAAAAAAACTCAAAATTGATGGTAAAATAGAAAGAAATGCTGCATTGTTGCTTGTATATGAATCACAATAGTTTGCAATTTCTTTGCAGTCAAAAGTTTTATTATTTTTTTTTAAGAAATTTTTTAAATTTTAGTCTTGACTGCACACAGAATTGATTTGCAAACCACAGTGGGGTGGATTTAAATTTTTTTGCAAATAATTCAGCAAATTTTCTAAAGGCTGGTAGGATTGCTGAAATCGTTACATATTTGTAGCCAAAGTGATTTCCAGCTTATGTTTTAAGAACAACCGGTAACTGAGTCCCTAAGCTCCAAAATAGAACACCTCTGAAATGTAGAAACTCTGAAACACTTAAATACAATGACACCGGAACATAAATGCAACTTCAAATTAGTTAAAATTTAGCACAATCAAATATAAAAGAAAATTTGATATCAAAGCTGTTTATATTTAATTTAATGTTGTTTGTGCTTGTTTTTATATTTTTTTATGTGTATGTATTGCCTTCAAGCTACTTAATTTTTCAATAAAAAAAATGCTTTCTTCTGTTAAAGATATTTAATATTTTCTTAAAATAAACTTAGCGAAAAATTGTTTTGACAGATAAAGGAAAATTTCAACTAATTCGGTTTCAAATTGACGCATAATCAGGTGCTAGCAAACCACTGGAAAACTCAGGGAATGAAAACTTAATTATTTTACAACGTTTTCAACCTGCAAACAAACGCTGGCGGTTTCTGCAACCAAAATATTCAGTTGGCAAGAAGTTCGGTTGTCACGATGAATCTGTTTCGTCTGTGTATTCTTTTAACTATTAATCTACAAATCTGATAAACGGTGAATTACAGGCTGTATATAGGTAAACTGTGGTTTTTTAAAAATATTTCAATTTTTTTTTTTTTTGTTAATTTCCTTTATATTTGTCAAACGAAACAAGTAAAGATTAACAATTCTACACTAAAAGAAGTATGTAACATTTTTTGCTAAAGTTACTTAAAATTAGTTCAAAAGCGTCGTAAAAAAAGCTGCTCAAATTAGCAGATTTTGTTTTCTAAATCCATTAGTGAGATAAGAAGAGGAAAAATAAAACTGTTAAATACACAAAAATTTTTGTAAAGGGTGGTTAAATTTTAAGGGCCGATGTTGAATGTGAACCAAATCTAAACGCCAAGTTTTTTCTGCATTTCATTTGACATTACTCAATTTCAGACTAACTCAATTTGAACCATGGAAAGATACACAATCGAGCAACGCGTTAAAGTTATTCAGGCTTATTATAAAAATTGGCGTTAAAATCAAAATTCATTTCGTGCACTTCGTGATTTTTTTTGGTCAGCATAATCCACCAAATGTGTCCACAATCGGGAGAATTGTGGGCAAATTTCATCAAACCGGGTCTGTGAAAACACCTGTGCATGCTCGCCCAGTTCGTTCTGCGGAAAACATTGCTGTTGTTCGCAATAGTGTGGCTGAAGAGCCGTCCACCTCAACTTCTCGTCGTTCCCAACAACTGAACCTCTTTCGCTCGTCCTTGATGAAAATTATGCATAAAGTCTTGCATTTACACGCTTACAAGGTGCAATTGATTCAAGAACTAAAGACTCTTGACAATTCCAAACGTCGTCAATGGTTTATGGTCAATTGCAACAGTGGATGATCAATTTTCGAAGAAAATCATCTTCAGTGATGAGGCACATTTTCACCTCAGTGGATTCGTCAATAAGCAGAATTGCCGCATTTGGGCGAATGATAATCCAAGAGTGATTGTCGAAAAACCAAGGCACCCACAAAGAGTGACTGTTTGGTGCGGTTTACGGGCTGGCGTCTTCATCGGGCCGTATTTTTTCCAAAATGAGGCCGGTCAGGCAGTTACTGTGAATGGTGTTCGCTATCGTGAGATGATAACGAACTTTTTCTGGCCCGAATTGGAAGATATGGATCATGTGATTTGACACCGTTGGACTTCTTTCTTTGGGGTTATTTGAAAGAAAATTTGTACGTCGATAAGCCAGCAACAATTCAAGAGCTAAAGGATGAGATAATATAACCTCAATTATGCCTCAACGTCATCTAAAATTTGCACCATCGGATCGAGGCGTGCCGCCGAGGTCGCGGCGGCCATTTGACCGATATTTTGTTCCATACATAATACCATATTATCATAATCAAAAAGAAATGACAATAATTTCCTAAATAATTTGTGTTTTATTAAAATTTAACCACCCTTTATATTTGAGTTAAATTTTATACTGCTAAAATCAGCATAAAAATTTTGCTGAAAATAAGTAGACTGAAAAAAAAATCACAAAAAATTAAAAATTTTAATTTTTTTTGTAATATGAATAAAAATCAACGCTTTAGAAATCAACAGTGTACAATTTTTTAATAAATATTTCTGTTGATTTTATCAAAAAAGATTTCTATTAATTTAATTTAAATGTAACTAAAAGTTTGTATATTTAACAGTTTTTGCTTTAGATTTTTTATTTACTAATACCCAGCTGATTTTTAGCATACCCAGTCAACATAAAATTTAATTTAATTATAACTCAAATTTTGTATATTTAAAGGTCTTCGTTTTTTGCTATTATTATTTTACTAACTTTTTGCTATTTACAGCAGGTTCAGCCGCAGGGCCGTTTTAAGAAAATTTTAATTAGCTTTTTCTATGAGTGTAAGTTCTGCCAGATAAATTTAACTATCATTTCATTCATAGTGCACAAAATGAAATATTATAATTGAAAAATTTCCTATAGTGTGAAAGTTCCCACAATGACCACATTATGCGAGAGAATTGACTGGCTGTTAATTTATAATAATCACATCAACATTTTTACGTATGTGAAAAATATATATTATATAATTTTTTATATATCTGAAAAGTGTCAAAGCTAAAGGTCCAACTACAAGTGGCTTAAGTGACTTAAGCTTTGTTTTGGTATAAAAAGAAATGTTAGAAATACAAATTTTTAATTTAAAAAAAGTTTAGAATTTTCGTTTCGAGACTTAAGCTAATTATGTTTCTACCTTTAGACAAATTATCTTATACATAAACTGAAATTGAAAATTTTAAATGAAAAACTTTATTTAAAAATAAGCTTTTTGTATATAACTGCCACCCTAATCATAATATTTAATATGTATAATTTCACAAGAGCTAATTAATTCATTATTATGTTCCATTTCAAATAGTAGCAGAAAATGCTATTATTAGCTTATGAAATATGAGGTTTCAAAAAAAAAATTTAATTGGTTTTATTAGGATTTTAAATGACTGCAATTACAGTCAAGGGAATGATAAATGTTGTTATGTGGCCAATTAAACAATTATAGTAGTTAGTAAAAGAAATACAATGACCTTTTCAACACTTCAGTCAAATCCTAATTACATACCGGATATAAGTGTAAGATTTATACAAAACCAAAAAAAAAAAACTCATTCTTAAAATATTTTATAAATTGAAAACAAAAAAAAATGTATTGAATTTAAAATAATTTTTTTAAGTGCTTCCAATTTCCTTATGTGCTATTTACAAACAAATCGATCAAATTATAGCACGAACATTTTAACCATAAATCGACAAGGGGTTTAAATAGAATTTTCGTTTTACATCAAATCAACCATTTGGCACGTCTTGACTGAACAAATAAATCATTGTTTAAATTATATTGACTTATGAATTCTTAAAAAGAAAAGAATACATATTTTTTCTTCTTTCTTTAATATAAAACAACAAAATTATATTTCTTATGAATAAAAAGCAATACAAGATTATTAGTTTAATTTACGCAATTCTATGAATGCAAAAACCAATTGACAGCGATCAACCAAAGATGAAAAATCATAGAAATTATAAGCATCAAAAAGATCTTTCACCATCATCATCATAATCAGACGTCAATCACAGATTTTACAGAAGCACAATCATCGCCCTTATGCAAAATATGTATATTTTTTCCTTTTTTTTTTTCTTTTTTGTGAATGAAAACACAAAGTGTCATGCGAATGTCAAATGGAGTATGTGCTACAAGTTTGCATGATTATAAAATTAATATGAGGATGATGTATTTAACCCTTGGAATTTGGTTGAATATTTTAAAAACAGGAGAGTAAATATAAAACCATAAATACACTCAAAATAAAAAAGTAAAAAAATTAAAAAGTAGAAATATCACTTAAAAACTGGTAAACTAATTTTTTCTTTATTTATTTTTAAATAATTCACATAACAGGTCAATTGAGAAGTCCCCGGCCTACCATACTAAAACACATTTTTTTTGGCGAAATTCGTTTTTTTTTATATAACATATATAATAAAGGGTGATACACTGATTATAGCGACCCTCCAACTTTTCGATACCATTTTTGTAGTACGATTTGTCCTTTGCTTCAAAATAGGCCTCAGTTTCGGCGATCACCTCTTCATTCGACGAAAATTTCTTCCAAGCGAGCATTCTTTTGAGATCTGAGAACAAGAGATAGTCGCTGTGGGCCAGATCTGGAGAATACGGTGGATGTGGAAGCAATACGAAGCCCAATTCATGGATTTTCGCCTTCGTTTTCACTGACTTGTTTTTAGTCAAAAGAGAGCTCGCACAGAGCTTTCTCATACCCAAATATTCGTGAATGATATGATGAACACGTTCAGTTGATATCTTTAGAGTACCTGCTATATCATTCAATTTCAATTTACGGTCATTCGAAATCATTTTGTGGTTTTTTTTTATGTTTTCGTCCGTAACAACCTCTTTTGGGCGTCCACTGCGTTC
This sequence comes from Eustalomyia histrio, assembly GCA_949748255.1. Taxonomy (NCBI): domain Eukaryota; kingdom Metazoa; phylum Arthropoda; class Insecta; order Diptera; family Anthomyiidae; genus Eustalomyia; species Eustalomyia histrio. The sequence continues at coordinate 233,241,825 of OX456523.1, forward strand.
ACCGTCTTCGATGCTCATTTCACCACGTCTAAACTGAGCATACCAATTCTTGATGGTTGCTTTTTCAGGGGCAGTGTCCGCAAACTCGTCATCAAGCCAAGTTTTTGCTTCAACTGTATTTTGTCCCTTTAAAAAGCAATATTTTATCAACACGCGAAATTCCCTTTTATTAATTTTTTTCACAATAACAAAAGTTTCTTCACTCAAAATTCTATAATTCACAAACTAATGATCCGACAGCTGTCAAATTTATACACGTGTCTTTTGAAGGTTAGGGCTAACTAAAAATCATATCGATTTAAGTCTAGTATCTGTCAGGACGGGGACTTCTCAATTAATGATTTATTTTAACTGTTAACAAACAAATCACAAATCCGTAGAAGCAAATGATATTTCCTTTATTTATTTCTCTTTAATTATGGAGGTGGTGGTAAATTTTACCCCCTCTTTATTTTTATGTAATTACAAAAAACCGGTTTATTGAAATAAATACAAAAATATACGATTTTTACTTTCTCTTATTAAAAATTTATTAGCATTAAAAAAACAAACAATTATGAGAAAAAGTTTTTTTTATTCAAATATATTAGTTAAAATTAACCACCACGTTACTAACTATAACCGAAAATTTGACCTCCATGGTTAAAGGTTAACTTTCAAATAATGAAATACAAAACCCGTAAAAATAAATGACTTTCCTTTATTTCCAATTTTTTCAACTACAAAATCCGTAAAAATAAATGTTTTTTTTATTCCATTTTTTAACTGTTAACAAACAAATCAAAAATTTAAAAAAAGCAAATGATATTAACTTTATTTATTTCTCATAACCTTTTACTATGGAGGTGGTGGTTAATTTTATCCCTTCTTTATATTTTTATGTAATTACAAAAAAAAGGTTTGTTTAACTGAATACAGGAATATTACATTTTTTTATTAAAAATTTATTAGCTTTAAGAATAAAAACAAATAATTATGAAGAAATGTTTTTTTTATTTAAATATATTAGTTAAAATTTCCCAGCACGTCTCTAAGTCTGAAGATTTCACCTCCATAGTTAAAAGTTAACTATTAAATAATTAACTACAAAATTGGTAAAAATAAATGATTTTTCTTTTATTTCGTTTTTTTACCTATAAAGAAATTATGTACAAAATCCGTAAAAACAAATGTTTTTTCCCGTTTTTTAGCTATCAACAAATTAACTAAGGAATACCTAAAAATAAATGATATTTCAATTATTTCGTCCTTCTAAATGTCAAAACAATTAACTACAAAGTCTGTATAAAAGTATAAAATTACAATAGTACAAATATCTTCAAAAAGGTCCCACATTGTGGCTTTCAAAAAATAAGACTTAAAATCATAAAAATATATTTCAAAATTAAAGCTCTTAAATAGTGGATTTTAAAAACCTCCAATTTCAAAAACTACCAAAATAATATAACAAAAAAGGTGTACATCGTAGTTTTTGAAATAAACAAATGCAAAAATTTCCAAATATAAAAAAAAATCTAAAATCGTAGTTATCAAAGAAATGTATCAAAAAAAATTAAAAAATTACAGCTATCGAAAAATACCAAAACAGAAATTGTCCCAAATTTATGGGTTATTTCAAAGTTGTATCCAAATATAAAAAAAGAGCCAGTTTCACAAGGTACCATCTACGAAATTATACCAAATTCAAGTATTTCCACATGTACCAAAATACAAAAAAGTACCGGTTTAAAAAGTACCAACAACAAAAAAAAAAAATATTAGAAAATTGTGAAATGCGGTCACATCGAATTATTCAAATTAACAACGATGCCTGCTAAAGGGTTAATATTAAATTTAAAAGTATAAATATGTTTAAACATTCAACCAGCACTTATACATCTGAATGACTTTAGCACTTTAAATAACAAGAACAACTTTAACAATAACAATAAATATGTATAAGACAACTTATAACATAACATGCTTCATTTGTCACCAAAAAAAAATAAAAACAGCGAAAATTTTAATGTAGTATATATAACGCATATTATTAAATCTGTCCAAAATACGCCAAAAATTTTTAAAAGGTTCATTAAGAAACATTTTCGATTGCAATCCCTAGAAAAAAGCGGCTGATAATCTCCATAATATTTTCGAGTTTCTTCGACCGGACTTAGGAGTTCTCTCCTCTGAGGTATGTCCATTGCCCGCTTCATTTACAATAGTGTTTTGATTTGGCGACTTTTCGGACCGGGTGGGGGGAGGGAGTTGGCTTAATAATAATATTCTCTCCTGGGGTGTGTTCAATACAATAGAATTTATATTTCGGATTATGACCGAAAGTTTTTCGAGCATAATTCCAAAACCCGATATTGACATTACGTATTTTCGGCTCAAGTCCGGCCAACATTATACCCAAACTTATTTTGGGGATTATGTCCGAAAAATTTCGGGGAAACAGGGAATGGCGTATGTATATAACATTTTATAGTCCTAATTGGGGGTAAAAGAGATTTGTTTGCCCAGCAAAATGTTCCGGACATAATCCCTACACAGAATATGGCGCATATAACATATTACAAAATAATCATAGTCCCCATGGAGGCAAGAGAAATTTGTTTGGCCAGCGAAACCGACATAGCCCCCCTTTCCATTGTTGGGTTTATAACCGAAAGTTCTCCAACATGATAACAAAATTCGATATTGTGGTACTGTTTGTTGGAATAAAGCCCGGGCACCATTATACTCCTTGGTATTTTTGGGATCATGGCCGAAAATTTTAGAGCATAATCCCCAAACAGAAAGTGACGAATATATTATATTTAACAGAATAAACGTAGTCCCTATAGATATAAGACCGATTTGTTTTCACAGATAAGACGACTTTGGACATTCAACAGAGAAGAAGAAACCCCCTAATTCCGGCCAAGAGGCGCTTAGCAGAAAATCTTCCTTCAGCGAAGCCATCTTCGAACGTCGCTAAGGCCTGACATAGGGGGTAACGCAGAAAAGTCTTACTCTGCTTTTACTCGGCTTCTGATATATCACAAAGTAGTAAACCCTTAAGCCTAGCCGCAGGCTATCTAAGCGGAAAAACTATACTGGGTCCATAAATAGCCCCACAAAAACAATCTTATGCTAATTAGGGAATATGTGCTTTTTTAGCTGGGAATTATTACGATAATAATGTTCGTCATAGTTCCCATTTTTGCTTACGGGTTCTGAGTGAAAATTGTTCAGTCACTATTCTTAAAAAAATAGCGAAAAAGTCCGTGACAGTTATGACCAGAGAAAACAAATTTTCTTGTTTTTTCTGCTTTTTTTGATTTTCCAGTTTTTAGTTTTGAAGTAGCTTTCTCTTAAGATTTTTGAGCTTTAAATTTAAAGGCAATTGCTTTTTTGCATTTTTTGCCTCAAAGCGCTTTTTTCTAATTCAAATATTTTTTTAGTGCGCTTTGTTTTTTCTTAAAAAAAAGAATGTTTTCCCAAATTTTTTACTTTTGCTTGTTTAAAAAAATATTTTTATTGCTAATCTTGTTCTTTTAAAAAAACAAAAAATGTTTTTTACCAACTTTTTTCTTTAGCTTGTTTTTTATTTTCTTTCCAATAGTTTTTTGCTTTAAATACATTGAATTTGGATTTTTTTTGTCTTCTCTGTTTATCACCACAAAAATATTATAAGATTCAAATCTAAAAAACTTTCATTTGATTCGATGATTTTTATAAAAAAAAATCAATAATTTCGGCTAAGAATCTTATACCATTGAAATAGAAAGTTTTCTTAGGGAATATAGTCTTAACAAATTTGTGTCATATGTGTTTTACATATTCCATATTTACATATTCCATATTGTTGTAGCTATTTTAGTAGTTTTTTTTTTTATAATGTAAATATATTTGAAATATTATAAGTTTTCACGCGGTTTGGCATAATTTATTCAATGAAGCATAAAATTCTCGCACAAACAATTCCCCAAAGTCATTCAAAATATTAAAAGCGAACGAAAGACCGACGGACAGATGGACGGAACTTACTCAACCAAGCATATTGTAAGAGTTTATTGCTGCATTGGCATTGTTGCAAACATTATTACAATACTGCCGCGACAACAGCGACAACGACGATGTTAACAAAAAGAAAACCTTGTAATCATAAAGAAGTGTAAAAAGAATGAAATGAACAAAAAAAAAATGAAGTAAATTAAATGAATTTTATACTCACAGTAACAACAATACATTGAACATGTATATAAACATAAACATTTAAGTACAATACACAAAAAGAATTTTTAGTAAAATGTCAGCCAATGAATTTTTAACAAAAAATAAATTAAATTAAGATTTAATATTTCAGCACAACATAAACAAAAAACATGTGAAACTTGTTTCTTTACAGAAACATTTTTAATTAAATTTATGAAATTTTGAAATATCAAAAAGTTTCATGGGATGGCCGGATATTAACCCAACGGACATTACCTTTAATATACGGTTTAGGAATTATTTATTTATTTATTCTCGATAATCCGATAATGTTACAAGATTTAGAACCTTATGAATACAACATTAGTCATTACAAAACTTTCGGTCATAATTCAAAAAATGGAAAGAGGGGTTATAATATGATAATTATCTAAATGTATTACATCGTATTTAATATGTAAAATATGCAGTTAGTGAAGTCAGTATTGGACATACTCCACAGGAGAAAATCCTTAAACTCCGTCAAAAGCCGTTTACACAAAAAAAGCTATTATCAGCGAATCCGGTATTTTACATACCCTAGAGGAGACAATCATCACTAAGACCATCATTTTAAGCTCTATATTTCTATATTTGCAGCTTCTAGTGTCCTATATTTCCAACTTCTTGTGTCCTATACTATTTCCCAAAACCGAAAATTGTGATAATGTCCATTGGAGTTATATCAGGTCACTGTTTTATTGCCTGAATTCCTGTGAAACTTTATCAATTTAATAAAACAATTTATTAATATTAGAAAGACATGTCTCTCAGTGTATATAAATTTATTACAATAATTTTACATTTCATACAATATTAAAATATATATAAAACGTACAAACGCAATTCTTTTTTGCATATCATACATATTATAAATTATAATGATAAATGTTATATGAAAAAATAATGGCATAAAATTTGCATGTTCATAAAAAGGTTTATTAACATTTGAACTTAAAAAAGTTGATACTAAATTTACCAGATTAAATCAACGAACCTGTTTTCCTCCACACCTCCTTCAAATTTTATGAAATTTGGTTTAAATCGTGTAAATTTTTCAGTGACTATGGTTGTGATCCTAAACAGAGAGAACAGATTTTTGCTGATTTTTGTAAGCAATCGAATGATTTATTTGTGGATATGGAAAGGGCTGCTATAAGCTGCCCTTACCTACCAATTCCTTAAAAAAAAATGATTTTATCATTTATTTGAAATTGTTTCCCTATTTGTATTTTTTTTAATCTACAAAATATATGTATGCCTAACTATAGACAATTTTTGTGTGAATGTGTTTCTGTATGCATGTAATTTGAATTTGAATTGGAATTTTTTGATTTTTTTTTTTTTGAAATAGACAGGAAACAAAATTTAAATTTAAAACAATTGTAACGGACACAAATAAACCAAAAATTTCCGTTTTGTGGGTAAATTTTTATTAAACTTCAAACAAATGAAAAATATAAATGAAACTGAAAAAAATTGGTAAATGATAGTAAATTATTTCGAACACATGTATAAAAAAGTTAAAATAGATATTTCTTTGAAAAAAGCAGGAAAGTGTTAAAGTGAAAAAGTTAACCCTCCAACTGGCTAACGCTTTTTCCATAAAATTTATATCACGTCTTTTTCGAATTGTCTACTTTAAGCCAAAAAGCCAAAATAGATTGAGAATGAAAACATATTAAGGGTTAAAAGTAATCCTGAGGTGAAAACTAGTTTTGAGGTAAAAAAAAAAACAACATTTAAAGTGAAAAAATAAATTTTAAGTGAAAAACTAATTTTAAAGTGAAAAAACAAACTTTAAGTAGAAACCCCAATTTTAAGGTTTAAAAAATTTCAAGTTGAAAAACATATTTTAAGATGAAAAAATTTAAGGTGAAAACTAAATTGTTAAAGTGAAAAAATAATTTTCAAGTGATAAACAAAATTTAAAATTAAAAAAAAAATTGTAAGATGAAAAACAAATTTTTAGGTAAAACATCAACTTGAAAGCCGAAAAACAAATGTTATGGTAAAAACCCGTTTTTAAGATGGAAATCAAAAGTTAAGGTGAAAAACAAATTTTAAAGTTAAACACAATTATTAAGCTACTTAAAAATTAAGAATGTATAAAAATGCTGCCAAGTCTTAGAAATTATTGGCTTTTCTCTTTTAAATGTAAACAAAAATATTTGTCAAAAAAATATTTGAAATTTTTGTATTTTTAATTTGATAAAATACTAAAAACAACAAAATCAAACAAATTAATTATGTGTTTGTATGTAAACGTTTAAGTTGTATTTGTTTACAAAAAGTAAAGAAAAGTCAGGTAAGTAGGGATAGTCGTTTTCTTTGCAAGCAGTTATATATATAGAGATATAAAAATCGAAAGAAACAAACCTATTATATATTTTTTATTAAATTTATTTTATATTTATAATGATTAAAATAAAAAAAATTAAATACAACATATGTATATATTAACCCTTTAACCACTGGAGTCGAAATACGAGGTTTTTTGTTATGAAATTTTAGTTCTAGTATCATTTTGGACTAAAAAGCACGAATGTGAAGTCCATTTGTCAAAAAATTTAACCTGAAAGCGCCAGGTGGAAAAATGAAGGACAACCTGAAGACAAAAATCAAACACGCAACAAATTATCAAAATACAGCTTGAAGCTACTTTCCAAAAAAATTTCGAGTCGATTGAGCTGTTGGAAAGTACGTTTTTTTAGTTTTAATTTTGCATCAAAATCGTAAATAGTTTTCGTGTCTCTTTTGACAAAAATCTTGACAGGAATGGGCGTATCTATCAAACTATTCAACTGAGCGTGTTCAAACCGGCACTGTTTGAAAGGTAAATTCAAACTGACAAGAATGTCGTTGGCGGTTATTGCACCAAAAATATTGCTTTGGATATAATTGGACTTTAGTGATGACCTTCTGTAGACAGTCTTAGTGGTTAAAGGGTCAACTTTCATATTAATTCATTCAAAATTCCAATTCAAAATAATATTGAAAAAATCCCACAGAAATATTTAAAATCAAAAAACTATTTTTATTATGTTTCAAATTTTTTTCTATAAATTTTTTATTTGCTTTTAATTTGAATTTATTTTTGATAACAATTTAAAAAAAAACTATATAACAAAACCAAAAATAGATTTTAACTGCCAAAAAAGTAGTTAAAACACATTATTAGTAACTCATTATTTTTACATTGAAAGTAATGTAGTATGCAAGGAGCTGACATGGCATATCAATGGATATATAAAGCATTATTAGTAACTCATTATTTTCACTTTAGAAGTAATGCAGTGGGCAGGGGTAGGTCATTATTGGTAATGCAAAAAGCAATGAGCTGCTATTACTTAAGTTTTCATGGGATCCTAAAAAAATGTTCTCTGAAGTAAAATTATGGAAGTGAAAAAAAAAATTTTTGAGGTTAAAAACTTTTTCGGATGTAAAAACAAATTTTTTGGTTGAAAAAATTTTAAGGTAAAAAAAATTTTTGAGGTGAATACAAAAGTACAAAAATACACCAGTTTGTATGAAAAATTTAGAGCTATCTTCTGCCCATTTTCAATACCAAACTGCTCGGGAGGATGTTCGATAAACTGGGTAAAAATGAGCACCCCCGCTTACGTCTACGTGCCGTGATCGCCATTTCAACAGACAGACAGACGGACATCGCTTAACTTAAAATTGCATAAGGATCACGAATAAATATATTTTATGAGGTCTTAGACCCCATAAACAATATTAAAGGTAAAAAAACTATATTAAAGAAAAAAATAAATTTTATGTCTGGATTCATGAAACTTACGACAAATGCGTGAAATTAAAATATTTTATATTCAGAAATTAATCTACCGCGACAGAAAATGTAATTAAGTTAAATTTTTGTGCAGAACTTTTTCGTATACCTTGCACGGTTTAGAAGTAAAAAAGTGCCAAAAGCGAAAAATCGTAAACTTCGAGTCTTAGCTTTTGAAATAATTCTTTACTTTGGCCTAAAGACCTACAGAACTCTTCCAAAATACTTTCACGGCTTCTTCGTCAAAGGGTTTTTTTTTTTAATTCGTTTTTAACAAGTAAAAGCACAAATACACAGAGAAATCATATTCATTAAGACAACCAAATTTTAGGCCCACCAAATAATTTGGTTGGAAACAAAAATTCGGATAGTATAATAAAATTTCGTTTAAAACAATATATTATAATTGCATAACGTATTCGGACGGCAAAAAATTTGGTTGTTACAATAAATCTATTTTCTCTGTGTACTTCAATTATTTTAAGTGTTTTTTTTTATTCCACTAAAAACAAATTGTATCCTAACCAACGAAGGCTATCGGCTCATTGTAGCGTCAACAGACCACAGCCTCTGGTGGGAATCGAACCCAAGACCCCGCACTCACTTGCTTACCGGGACACTCGTTTTTTTACTGTTTTTCTTACTGTTATATTATTTATTGCTAATAAGATACATTAAATTAATCCATATTTACAAGCCCATATTGCCTAAAGTTGGCAATTCAATAAAAATTTTAAAATCTACTTGTTTTGTATTTTTTTTTTATGCTGTTCAATTCGCACACTTTTACGCTACACTATGTGAAAATACAGTTATTATGCATACCAAACTTTCTGTTAAATTTCATCTAGACTTCATAGCGAATTCCCTAAATTTTTTTTACATAACAAAAGAGGGAGTATCAAAGAAAAATTTTATAAATCTCTAGATTAGAATATATTTCAAAATTTTATTAAAATTAAAATGTAAACAAGACAATAAAATCCCAGTTTTATTTAATAAATACTTTGAAATTTAATTTAATTCTTCTTTGTAAGCTTTCACAATTTCCCTTTGTATATTTTCCTAGTAATATTATAAACTCTTTAATTTAAATATCTAAGTAATCATATTTTTATACTTTTTATGAACTTCTTTTTTTGAAAAGAATTCCCAACAAAAAAGGACTTAAGTCTTACATATATAAAAAATATAAATGAACTTTAGGCATTAAGCTGTACATATTTTTTTTTCTTTTTTTTTTGTAGATATGACAATTGTCTCTTAGATTACTTTATGCTATACCGTAGGGGCTTGGCGTTTGTTTAAAACATTTAAAAAGGAAGCGGAAGTAAATAAGTAAAATTAAGTCGGTAAATAGGCTGGAGTTGATGCTAACTGAGGGGTTAAACTTAATGAATAATGTGTACAAAACACCAACAACAACAACAAAACCTGAAAACACAAAAACGAAATCTCTAAAGTAATTAGACAACATTTCATTGTCAAACTTTTACAGCTCTGCTGTTTTTAATTTTTTTTTTATGAAAGAGTTCTTTTTTTTTAAATGTTATAGCTTAAGGTGTTTCATTTTAATGATGTTTATAAAATACACAGATTTAAACTTTATTAAAATAAATTTTAAACACAGAAGATATTACATATAAAAAAAACAGAAATTTATTTTTATTTATACAAATGTTTGAAAGCTTTTCCAAATTCTTGTTGCGCTAAAAGTTGTTTTTAACTTGTTTGTAGTATTACAATGTTCAAATACCATTAGACTTGTTCTTATTATTGTTGTTGTTAATTGTTTTTTATGGCCACGCAATTTACCAGAAATGTTCTTAATTAAAAATTTTTAGAATTATTTCAAGAATTTGTTTACACTAATTTTAAACTCTTTGCATAAAATAGCTTAACTTAAAAGGGTAGTAATTGAGTTAATCCTTACGCGTAACATCGCTAAGAAGTGACAGTTACAAAAAGAAGTAAATTAAAAAATACTTAATTACTTGCAATTTAACTGTGACCAATGACAAGGTGTAAAAAAGAGATTAGTTTGAAATAGAAGTCATTAATTTTGCTTACCCAATTAAGGTGTTTATTTTTTAACAAAAACATACCTGGAAAGACAAGAAATAATGAAAGTTAATAATCAAAATTTATATCTGAAATTTTAATAAAATATATAAAATACAGTCAAAGACTGGTATAACGAATACTCAGAATAACGAAAACGGTGATATAACGTACGACCTAATTGTTTGCATGCACTACCTCATATTCTCGATATAACGAACAATTAATAAAAAAAAAATATAGAAAATAGTTTAGAAAATAAAAAAAAAATAATAAATAAGAAAATAATTTAAGAATTTTTTGTTTTTGAACCTTGTTAGTGTAAGAGTGTACCATCATTGCAGTCTTTTTTAAAATTTTGAATAATCTTAAAAATTTTAAAAATGCTTAAGATGAATTCATATAACGAATATTTCGGTATAACGAATGGGTCTGACAATATATAATTCATTATACCGGGCTTCGACAGTATTCAATTATTTGAATACACCAGGGCGTATAATTTATATTTACTATATAAAAGTATATCAGTGCGTATGATTAATATTAATTAATAATAAATATTTTTTTATTGTAGATTCTGAGAATTTTTTTTAGCAGAAAAATTTGCCAAATTTTTTGAATTTTTTTATAGAGAAATAGTCTTAGATTAGTATAATTTTTTATAAGAAATATTTTGCTAGATTCAAAAAAAAAATCTCTAAAAAAATATTGTCTCATATGTGAAAAATTTTATATAGAAGAATTGTCTTCAAGTTCGGAAATAATTTTTTTATATAGAAACTTAATGACGAAATGGAAGAGTTTCCATCAGAATTGATCATTAGCGACGAGACCTATTTTTATCTCAGCGGTCATGTCAATATGCAAAATTTTCTATTCTGGGGACTCAAAATTCACATACAATTTAGGCAGCAATATTATACTCTCTCAAAGTCATCATGTTGTGTGCAGTTAAATAAAATCCTTCTAACGCAAATTGACGTCATGGCACCACAAATGCTGGGCACAGTTATGCAAAATGTAATCAAAACATCCAACATTTGCATCAACGCCATATCAACTGCCATATGATAGACAAAATTTTTCACAATTTAATTGAAACAAAATTTATAAGTGCGAATATACATAATCAGTTAAAAACCAAATGAGTTTTTACTTTAAACAAAAGTTATAGCAAAAGAAAATCAGATGATGGCTTTTGCCCCACACTGTATAAATGTACATTAAATTATTTGAAGACTACAAGCCGTATGATTTATATTAACTAAGTAAAAATACATCAGTGCGTATGATTAATATTAATTAAATATAAAAACAAAATATTCACAGTCTGAACTTATTTTGCTATAAACCAATTCTTAGAATATGAGCTTAATCTTATACAATCTAAGAAAATGTTTCTATAGAAAAGTAGACATTGATTTTGGGATTAAAACATTTTTTTTAATTTCATTAGATTATTTAATATTTTCTATAGAAGAATTGTATCCAACTTTGAGAATTTTTTTAATACAAAAATATTTTATACATTGAGAATTTTTCCATAATACACACAGAATTTTTGTGTAAAGATATAATCTCAGATTGTTACAATAGTATTCGATTGTGAGAAATATTTCATAGGAAAAATACTCACAAATTCTGAGAATTTGTTAATAGAAAAATAAGTCCCGACTATGACAATTTTCATTATAGAAAAATAAATACATATTATTGTATAGAAAATACATAAGTATTGTATAGAAAAAAAGTGTCAAATTGGGAAAATTTTTCTATAGAAAAATTGTTTTGGACTATGAAATTTTTATATAGTAAAAGAGTATCAGATTGCAATAATTTTTCTATAGAAAAATGGTTTCATATTATAAGAATTTTTATATGAAAAATTCTCACAGATTGTGAGCATTTTTCTATAGAAAATATGTTGGCATGAAATTATTTTTACAGAAAAAACTGGTGTAAGATTCTGAAAAAATATTCTATACATAAAAAAATGGGTTAGATTGCGATAATTTTTTCTATAGAAAAAAATTGAATTTTTATATAAAAACTAGTCACAGATTGTGAGTAGTTTTCTATAGAAAATAAATTCAGAAAAATGACTTTTTAGTGAAAACTCAAATTGTGAAAATATTTTTAACGAAAAATTGTGTTAGATTCTGAAATTCCTGTATAGTAAAATATTTCCATATTGCGATAATTTTTCTATAGAAAAATGATAACAGACTATATGAATTTTTATATAAAAAATAGTAACAGGTTGTGAGCATTTTTCTTTAGAAAATATATTCATTCTGACACAATTTGTAGAAAAAAATGGTTAAAGATTCAGAAAAAAGATTCTCTAGTGAAAACTCTCAAATTGAGAAAATATTTCTATAGAAAAATGGTGTTAGATTCTGATTTCTTTATTGTAAAATATTTTCATATAGCGATAATTTTTGTATAGAAAAATGGTTTCAGATTTTAAGAATTTTCATATGAAAAATTGTCACACATTGTTAGCATTTTTCTATAGAAAATATATTCATTCTGACATAATTTGTAGAAAAAAATGGTGTAAGATTCAGAAAAAAGATTCTCTAGTAAAAACTCTCAAATTGGGAAAATATTTCTATAGAAAAATGGTGTTAGATTCTGATTTCTTTATAGTAAAATATTTTCATATAGCGATAATTTTTGAATAGAAAAATGGTTTCAGATTTAAAGAATTTTTTTAATGAAAAATTGTGACAGATTATGAACATTTTTCTATAGAAAATATATTTATGATGACATAATTTTTCTATACAGAAAAGACTTAGTGTGTAAATATTTTGTAGATCAAAATAGTGTAAGATTCAGCAAAAAAGATTCTCTAGTAAAAACTCTCAAATTGTGAAAATATTTCTATAGTAAAATGGTGTTAGATTCTGAAATTTTTATATAGTAAAATATTTTCAGATAGCAATAATTTTTCTATAGAAAAATTGTTTCAGATTTTAAGAATTTTTATATATTTTTATATATAGAAAACACTTGAAAATATTTTTAGAGAAAACTGGTGTATAATTCTGAAAAAATATTCTATAGAAAAAAGTCTTAAATTATGAAAATATTTCTAATGAAATATGGTGTTAGATTATTATTATAGATGGCGATAGTTTTTCTATAGAAAATATATTCATATTGACATAATTTTTCTATATAGAAAACTCTTAAGAGTGTGAAAATATTTGCAGATAAAAATGGTGTAAAATTCATGAAAAAGATTCTCTAGTAAAAACTCTCAAATTGTGAAAATATTTCTAATGAAAAATGTTGTCCGATTCTGAAATTTCTGTATATTAAAATAGTCTCCAATTGCGATAATTTTTCCATAGAAAAATAATAACAGATTATACGAATTTTTATACGAAAAATAGTTGTAAGCAATTTTCCATTGAAATAATAATTAGATTTTTGTTACAGAAAAATTGTGTCAGATTATTTTTTAAATAGTGAGAATTTTTATAAGCAAAAAAACTTATCCCATTCTTAGATTTTGTTCTATAAAAAATAGTCTGGTATTTAAAAAATGTTTCGAAAGAAAAATAGTTTTAGTTTTAAAAACTTTTATTAAGTAAAAGTCTCACAATTAAAGATTTCTTATAAAAAAAAATAGCATTAAAATTGTGTGAATTTTAAATGGAAAAGAAATTTTTGAAAATTCTTAGAGTCCAAAAAAAAATTCAATTCAAAAAAGTTTCAAAAATTTTTCTTTAAATAAATATTTTCCTTTAGATTGAATTTCCCTTAAGAATACAAATGAATGATTCAATGAATTTTGTTATTTTAGAAAGTTTCAGTTTTAGAGAATTTTTTTTATAAAATAAAGTCTCAGATTTTATGAAATTTATTAAGAAAAAAGTTTATGATTTTTAAATTTTCCTTTATAACACACAAAATCCAAATATTCAATAAAAGTTCTTATATCAATATGACAACAAAAATAAAATCTAATGTTTGCCGCTTTTTTTTTTATTATCAATTACCAAATAAAATAATGTTAAAATGTGGTTTTCCCATTAGAAATATTTGTACAAAGTTTAACAACCTAAATGAGGCATAAACCTTTAAAGATGCCTAAATGTCGCTGGTGTTGTGTACAAAGTAGAATTGATTCATTTAATCGACATCTAAATCTACTTTATTTGTTGTATTTGTATATTTGTACTTACAAAAAAATATTGTTTGTTTTTATATCGTTTTGTTTTATGACATGTAGTCAAGTGTAACAAGTTTTCAAATAAGATAATTTTTATTGTATAAGAAATGAAAACATGAACTTGGAATTGGAATTGTAAATTTATCTAGGAATTGTATATGTGTATATAGAGTTTATGTTGTTGAAGATTATGATATTAGAAATATATCGTGTAGAAGCTGGAAAAGATTTTATTTATTTTTGATGAAAGTCATTATTTTGTTCTTTTGTTTTGTGTGATTTTTATAGAACGGTGAGATGAAATTATGTCTACAATAAAATGATGGCAAAGGAACACAGGAACACAAAATATTATTAAATGTAGCAGAAATTTTTATTAAAAATACCATTTTCAAAAGGGTGTTGTACCAAGTCTTAGGGTCGCTATTAGAGTAAAATCTTAGAGATTTCAAAGTGTTTGGAGATTAGCTAACAATTGAGATGCTCCACTTAAGACCACTGAGCTAAAACAAATATAAATACGAGTAGTCCATTTAAGTTTCAAAGAAAACTTAAGTGTTTCTAAAAACTGGCCCTTATTAATTCGTTGAAGTGTATTTTGTTGTAGAAAAACTCTAAGAATCTAGGAAAATTCAACATTAAAAATCCAAAAATATTCTTTGCAAAATCTAAAATTTTTTTTTTTTGACGCCACCACAATTCTATACAAAAATTACCTTTAGCTGTGATTTTTTTTAACAAGAAAAATTCAAAGAATTTAAAACTATTTTCCTAAAAAAAAAATTTTACAAACTAGAACTATTTTTCTCTACAAAACACTCTCATTATCTGAGCCTCTATTTCTCTATAGAAAAACTGATAAAAATTGAAAATAAATTTCCATTGAAAAATTTCAAATTTTCTTTATAAGAATTCACATAATTTAAGCATATTTTTTTAAAGAAAATTTTTTTTTTAAATCCAACAATATTTTTCTATAGAAAAACATTTATGATCTAAAAATATTTTTTCACACAAAAATTGTTAAAATCTAAGTAACTTTTGCTATAAGAAATTATGAAAATTCTAGCAAAAAAATTCTCTGAATCTAGAAATAATTTTCTTTAAAAAAACTTTCAAACACAATATTTTCCTACAAAAAACAAGTCTTAGAATCTTATAATATTTTTTCCACAAAAAAGTGATACAAATTTATTAAAATTTTAAGATTTTTTCAATAGTTTTCTATTCCAAGAATCTTTGAATATTTTTCTACCGGAAAATTCTCAGAACTTAAGAATATTTTTCTAAAGAAAAATTAGCAGAATCCAAGAATATTTTTCTTTACAAAAATTCTTAGAATCTAAAAAAAATTTTCTATACAAAAAATTCGCATATTTTTCTATTGCAAAATTTCTAGAACATGAAATTA
>OX456523.1:233260002-233437502 GCA_949748255.1 Eustalomyia histrio
CTTAGCAATTCAAAGTCTTAATTAAAAAAAATACAAGAATTTACAAAAGTATTGTTAGACTTTAAAATATAACAGATATTATTTATAAATAATCGCTTCATTAACATTAAGATTTTTAATAAAGCTTCTATTCTTTGACTTTAAATTGTTTAGTATACAAAAAAAAAAAAAAAAGAAATCATTTGAGGTTTAATATCGTAAAGCTATAAAAGACTTAAGGGTCCTTAAGAGGCAATACACACATATGCTTGCAATATTGTAAATTTTGTACAACGAAGGCAAAAACAAAAAAAATAATAATGAAAAATGTACAATTTATCGATGAAAATTTTTATAACTTTACAAGGATTGGCTTTTGTGTAATTTTAATGAGCTCATAAAATACTTCACGTTATAAGGGTAATTTATGTTTTAATAAACAAAAAGCCGATTAATCAAAACCTTTAAATTAAAATTTAAAGCATTTTAAAAGTTATAGGGGCAAAGAAGACTGTTTACAGCCCTCTAAATATTATATAAAAATGATATATCATAAAGATAAAATCATAATATTACTTATAATTTCAAGCTTCTATGAACAGTTTTTTAATTAAAAATCACTCATACGTTTTGATGTCCTGCACTTCTTGTATGGTTCTTCTGAACTTGAATTAATATTTGTTGTTTATTTAAGTTAAATACATATTTATAAACATTTTATACCTTTAAACCCATATAAATACACATGAAATCATTTTTATTTATATTAAAAGAATAAGAAATAAATAAATTATTTTATGATTGCATAGACATGTTTTCATTTTTAAATCTTTAGTATAAAATGGAATAATTTAAGCATAAAGATTTTCTACTAACCATTTCATTATTTCTATGGTATTGATGTCAAGAAGTAAATATAATAAATATTATATGTAAAAACTATAATAACCAGAACAAATAATTTTATATAAAGTTTATTTTTTTAGAAAACAGGGTGGTTGCGAGATTTTAAAAATGCACCAGTCAAACTTCTTTTTTATTATGGAATCTAGTAAAATGCTATATAATCTATAAATATAATTTTATGAAAGATGTGACTTTTCAGCATATTGTAATTGAGGTCACCCTGTTAAAATATATATGAGGCTTCATTAAAAATAAGATATTATTTTTCAATTTAGTGATTTTTTACAAACTTTTTAAATTTGGTGATTTTTAATTTAAGCGTGTCTTTTTTAATTTATTTTTTTTTTAATTTCTACCTATTTTTAGCGTTTTTAAAGAAATTTTACACATTTTTTAATATGGCATTTGGTATTTTTTTTTTTTTTAATCTCAGAGATTTTTTCAGTTTTAGTATTTTTCCAGAGATTTTGCTTTGGAGATATTTTTAAATTTTAATGATTTTTTTTAATTTAAGTATTTTTTTTTTAATTTTTGAATTTGTTTTTAATTCTGATTTTGTTTTGTTTTTTAATTTTAACTATTTTGTTTCCATGTTTCCATTTTTTTTTTATTAATTTTAACAATTGTTTATTTGAGCAATTTTTAGAAGCCAGCAATTTTTTTTTAAACAACCATGTAAAAATCGAAATATATATGAACATACATGCCCATAAATGAACTTGTATATGATCATATATGGACATGCATGGCTATATATTTTCATGCATGCTTCAATATATGACCATACATGATCTAATATATGACCATATATCTTATGATCCGAAATTCGAGGGTATATGGCCTTATATGGTTATATATAAACATATATGCTCATATATGCGCATATATTATATATATAAACTCATATAAATTTCGGATCCGAAGATATATAGAACCATACATTGACATATATGACCATGTATACCCATATATGATCATATACAAGCCCATGTATGATCATGTATGTTCATATATATTTTGATTTTAACATGGGTATTGCGAGTTTTTTTACATTCTGGCGACTTTTTCGAAATTTTTGCGTATTTTTTTATAATAGTCACCATATTTAAATTTTTGGTATTTCTTAATTTAAAATATTTTTGCAATTGTACCGACTTGTGTGTTATCATATCTTATTGTTATTTTTAAATCAGTGTTTTTTAAATTCTAGCAATTTTTTAATTTCAGCGGTTTTTACTCTTAGCAACTTTTTAGTTTTCACAATTTTTTTTTTATTTTCGATTTTTATAATTTCAGTTATTTTTTTCTAGTTTCAGCGAAATTAAGTTTAATTTTATCTTTTTAGATATTTTAAATTTTTAGCGGGTTTTTCACTTATAGCGAATTTTTATTTTGGTGGTTTTTTGCTTTTAGTAAATTTCTCAGTTTTGGCGATTTTTTAAATAAGTTATTCAAGTTTTTAAAAAGTTTTTTTTAATCAGCGATTTGTAAATTCGGGCAATTTTTTAATTTAAATTTCTTTTAGCAATTTTGCAGTTTTAACAATTTTTGTTTTTTATAATTTTTAATATAGTTTAATCGATTTTTTCCATTTTCATCGAAACTTTTTTCACATTTAAAGTTTTTTTAATTTTATCTTGTTTTTAGATATTTTTATTTTACATTTTTTAGCGGTTTTTTTCAATTTTAGCGAATATATATTTTGGTAGTTTTTTACTTTAAGCGAATTTCTCAGTTTTGGCGATTTTTTAAATAAGCTAGTTTAGTTTTAAATTTTTTTTTTTTAATCAGCGATTTTTTAATTCCGGCAATTTTTTAATTTCAGCGGTTTTTTACTTTTAGTAATTTTTCAGTTTTAACAATTTTTTCTTAATTTTTGTTTTTTATAATTTCACCTATTTTTTTTTTTTTTTAGTTTCAGCGATTTTTTCCATTTTCAGCAAAATTTTTTCATATTAAACGTTTTTTTTTTTAATTTTATTTATTTTATTTTTATATTACATGTTTTAGCGGTTTTTTATCACTTTTAGCGAATTTTCATTTTGGTTGTTTTTTACTTTTAGCGGTTTTTTCAGTTTTGGTGATTTTTTAAATAGGTGTGATAGTTATTTTTAAATCAGCGATTTTTAAATTCTGGAAATGTTTTAATTTCAGCGGTTTTTTTACTTTTAAAAATTTTTTAATTTTTAAATTTTTTTTCAAGTTTCAGCGATTTTTCCATTTTCAAAGAATTTTTTTTTTTACATTAAATGTTAATTTCATCTTGCTTTTAGATATTTTTATTTCATATTTTTAGCGAGTTTTCACTTGTAGCGATTTTTTAGTTTGGTGTTTTTTTTTTTACTTTTAGCGAATTTTTCAGTTTTGGCGATTTTCTAAATAAGTGTGATTTTATTAATTTTAGCGATTTTTTCAATTTTAATAATTATTTTTTTAATTTAATAGTTTTTAATATTCTAGCAATTTTTAAATTTCATTTTGTTTTTAGAGATTTTTATTTTTGACTACTTTTTTAATTCTAAAGATTTTTTTTAATTAGCGCTTGATATTTTATAAAATCAGCTTTTTAATTTTTTTTTTAAATTTCAGCAATTTATTAAGTTTTAGCGGTTTTTCACTTGATAATTTTTTTAAATCTATACTAGGTCTTTTAAGTCATATATTTTAAAATTCTTTTCATCTATTTTAAAATTCTTTTTTTATTTCAGCGGTTTTTTTCACTTCGGCGATTTTTTTACTTATAGCGTGTTTTCTAATTTTTACTAATTTTTTCAGTTTTGGCGATTTTTTAGTTTGCGATTATTTTTAAAGATTTTTTCAGTTTTGCGCGTTTGTTATCATTTTCGCGATTTTTTTTAATTTCACCTTGTTTTTACAGAATTTTATTTTTACAGTATTTTTTTTGGCAATTTTAGCGATTTTTATAATTTTGAGAAATTTGTTCTAATTTTGGCGAATATAATCTATATTGGAATTTTAGAATTTACCCTGATTTTTTAGGACTTTTTCTAATCCCATGGACGACTCGTGGGCGTGTAGAAAAACTTAACAAAAGCGACTGCAAAAGTGCAAAATTTACATCTGAGTCGATTGCTATAATATAAGATGGGTCGAAGTCTGATTTTTTTTGGTAATCACAAACATCAGCTCAAACTCATTATAACCAGACCACGAGGTGGGTAAAACAAATAAATTTGTCACTATTTAACCACGCCCAATTTTTAAAAAAAATTTACATAGTTTTCCCATGTTTTATTCCTAGAATTTAAGACATTTAAAAGCGTAAGTTGGACATTGATAAGAAATAGATTTTTCTGTAGAGGGATAATGATATGAAAAGCCTCATATGTATGTGTAAGAAATGTTGTTTATAAGAAAATATTAAATTAAATTTTATATAAATATTTATGTGATCAAATATCAAAATACATATATGTATGTTATTTATAATATGTTTTTAATAAAACTCTAAATAAACAAAAGATATTTTCAAAAGTAATTATGAACATAAGAATGAATACAAATGTTGTTTAAATTGAAAAAATAAATCACAAGTATTTAATATTTATGTCTTTAAAGCTATAAATCTTTAAATATTTTAAATAATACATAGATTAAATTTAAGTTTTTATTATTTTTCAAGGTCGTACCTGTAGTGTATTTAAGTTGAATTTTTTTTTTTTTTTTTTGCTAAAAATCCTTTTACTTTTTACAAGTACAAAAGCGTTTATAAAAATCTCTATACATTTTATTGTTGCAAGAAAAAAAATTATTGTTTTTTTATATTTATATATATATATATATATGTTTAAAACATTTTGTGATGTTGTAAAAATAAAATGAGAAATAACAGAGTCTTAAAAAAATTCATGTTGAGCCATTAATTTTGTGTGCGTTTTGAAGAAATAAAACAAGCAATTTCTACAATTTCTTCTGTGGTTTCATAATCTTTTGTTTTAAACTTTTTTATGGTTTTTTGTTATTGTTATAGAAACCCTACAGTAGAATACTGTACAAGGTGTAAAAGATTTCAAGGAATTGAGATGTTTAATAAAATAATAGAATTTTGTTTATAAAATTCTGTTGCTTATTTAAAATTAGCTTCAAATTACAAAAATACAATTTTGGCGATTTAATGTTAATGTTTAATATTTCGGGGCTTAACAAATATAATTCTCTTCATTTAACAAGTCTATTAGTTAAAAATTGAATCAGTTTAAAAATTGATTCGAGGAATTATGTTTTTATAGGAGTTTGAAATTAAATTTTATATTTCCTGTAATTATAGTGTATTTTGTGGACCTTGATTACCTCCACTTTTGTATTTATTTTTTATCTGCTGTAAAATGTTTTTATTATATTTTTGTACAAAATTTTTCTTTATATACTACTAGTACTTCTTGTAGTTAAAAAATGTTATTGTAAGTATTCAAAAAATGTATGTTAAAATTTAAGGAGAAAAAGGGTTGTAAAAAACAAAAGGATAACAAGGACGAAATGGTTATTAAAAATAAGAAAATAATAAAATACTTAATATGTAGAAAAATTTTAAATTTTAATGAGGAGATGTCATTATTGCAGTTAGACTAAAACAATTGCAAGTTAAGAATAAAAAGTTCTTAACATTTAAAGCTTTTCTATAATAAATTATTTATTTTGTTTGTTACCATTTGGTAACAAACAAAATTTACAAAAACTGAATTTAAAAGCACAAAATAATAGCCCTGAATAGAATTAAAAAAAAATAATCTGACTTACAACAATCGCCCATATTCTATATTTTCATAAAGTCTTTAAATTATTGTTTTATCTCATTCAATTTAAAAAATATCCTTTTAAAAGTTAATTTGTAAAAATTAAAAAAAAAAAAATAATTTCCAACACTCTTAGGCGTATGAGCAATATAATTAATTGAAATTTATATTGCGTATACGCTACGTAGTATTATAAATAATAAATTTTTCGTGGAAAATAACTTATTCAAATTTTCTTAACAATTTATTTTCTTTACCAAAATATGTTAATATAAATTTACAAAAACATCAACAATACGTCAAAATATTTTAATTTGATTGAAAAACAAATAACCACAAAAAAAATAATTTAATAACTTTTTTTGTCTGGTAAATAACACGTGAAACTTATTAAAATAAACTTAATTTGATCTTAAAATTTTCAATAAAATTAAAATTATATAAAGAACTTCAAGGTATTTACCAAAGAAAACGAGCAGACTGACAGGCAGCACAACACAATGTTAGCAAACATGTGTTGTTTGTTTTTGAAAGCTGTAAGAAAGCATACTTTATATATATGTTGTACCAAAAAAAAGTACTTGTGCTTGTTTTTTAACAAAAAAAAAAAAAAAAACAAATGGAAAAATTTAAACCTATACATACGTTAAACATATCCACACTCACATATGAGGTTAACAAGAAAATACAGAGTGGGGCAAAAACCATCATCTGATTTTCCGGCGCTATAACTGTCATTTAAAGTAAAAAATTATTTGGTTTTTAACTGAAATTATATTTATTCGCCCTTATAAATATTTCTTCAAATAATTGTAGATAGTTTTGACCCATAAATGGACGCCATCTGCTGATTATATTTTGCATAATTTTGCACAGTATTTGTGGTGTCTCGTTGTTAATTTAAAATCAAATGTTGTTATTTAACTCCTCTAAGGTGCAGGGCCTATTCGCGTACACCAACGACTTCAAATATCCCCAGAGGAAGACATCCGCTACAGTAGATTCGGGAGATATTGCTGACCAAACCAAATAACCGAAATGCGAAATTGCAAGCACATGAAAGGCATTATTCTAAATATCCATTTTGTCGCGTGCAGATGACCAGCGGCTCTCATGGCCTCCGAATCCAGATCGTCAACTTTCAGTAAGAAAAGTTCAGTCAGCATATCTCTATAGCGATCTACAGGTTGGTTGAAAAGTTCCTACGCTCGAAATGAAAGAATACTTTTTTTGTTACGAAATATATTTTTTTATTCAATATAATCTCCTAGAAGCTCAATGCACTTGTTTCAATGATCTTCCAATAATTTTATCCCATCCGTATAATGGTTTTTCGGAAGCTCTGCAAACTAACCGTCTACGGCTGCTATGGCCTCTTCATTCGACGAAAAATGCTTTCCACGAAGGCATTCTTTGAGATTTCTGAAGAGATAGTAGTCACTGGGAGCCAAATCTGGTGAATACGATGGATGTTCAAGCAATTCGTACTTTAATTCTTTGAATTTAGCCATCGTCAAAACACTTTTGTGAGCAGGTGCATTGGCTTGATGAAAAATGATTTTTTTCTTCTTTAAACCAGGTCTTTTCTCACGAATGTTTTCATCCAGCTGATCCAAAAGGCTGCGATAATATTCAGAGTTAATTGCTTTACCTTTCTGAAAATAATCAATCAACAAAATTCCTTTTGCATCCCAAAAAACTGATGCCATAACCTTCTTTGCTAATCGTTGTGACTTTACCTGCTTTGGAGCTGAACAACCAGCTTCAGTCCACTGTAAACGTTCTTGTTTCAATTTAGGATCATGGTGGTAGATCCAAGTCTCATCCATAGTTATAAAACGACGCAAGTAATCGGTTTTATTCGGCTTAAAACGCTCCAAATTTGTTTTTGATCCAGTTTTTGTTGAATTGTTAATGTGTGCGGCACTAACTTTCCAAACTTCATGTAAAATATGGAGTACTCGTTCGTCTGAGATGCCTATGGCATGAGCAATTTCACGCTTAGTCAAACTTGGATCTTCACTAACCATATTATGTACCTGCTCAATGATTTCTGCTGTGGTTGCAGTTTTTGGTCCTCCTTCGCGTGGATCGTCTTCAAGGCTGGTACGACCAAGTTTAAATTCACCAGCCCGAAATTCAACGGTGCGTTTTGAAGCTGAGGACTCCTTATACACTTCTAACAATTGTTCATAAATTTCCTTTGCTCTTAAACCCTTCAAAACAAAGAATCTAATAACTGAACGATATTCAATATTAAAAAAAAATCAATGACACGTCAACTTCAAATGGCTTGTAAACAAAGAAAGAATTGACAGAATGACTTGCAACTTTGCATGTGTTCTCAGGACAGTTATACCAACTTGAGAAAAAAAAGTTTGGAGCTAGCAGTGCCATCTCTTGGTGAGCGCAGGAACTTTCCAACCAACCTGTATGATCAACTTTGATAGAAAATCCTTATTATCATTCATATCATACAGGATAATGAATAGGACTAGTTTGACATTTGTAGCGGAAAAGTTGCTATCTAAAGCCTTATATACCTGTATATGTATTTTTTTTTATTGTACTATTTTGTATGCTTCCATAGAAAAATAAAAAACAAATAAAAAAAATCTCCTTAAGTGTTTTGCTGTCACTTGCTAATACATACACATATATGTGTTGTGAATCCTTTAAATACACACTCATAAGTTAAATACATACACCCACTCATACATTAGCAATAATCTGAACATCCTTTGCTAACATATGAAATATTTACACTGTTTTTTTATTTTTCTTTTGCTAAATAACAAATAAGTCAGTCGTATTTATAATGTTATTATATATTTATGCATAAGTAATTTTATAAGAATGCACATAGTCAGTACTTCAAGGGAATCACTTTAATATGGAATAATTTCGTTGTTAGACACTTTTAAACTAAAAATATAATGTATACAATTGAAATAAGCAAATTTCCTTTGACGAAAATTTTACAAATTTATGTTGTTTTTTTTTTATTAAACCAAAAAGAAAATATTCGCTTTGAGTGTGTTAATTGGTGGATTTCACTAAATCCTGAAAATATGTTTTTCCTGCTCTTTAACCATCTTAATATGAGATTGGAACGAAAAAAAATAAATACGGATCGAATAGATTTATCTCCTTTATCATTTATTTAAATATCAGTCCAAAAGCAAAATATTAAAAAGAAAAACGCTAAATTTGAAAACGCCAAATTTTAGTACAAAGATAAATATAGCAAAAAAAAAATAAAAATAAAAGGCTTAAAATTTTTACTATACACCACTCAGATTTACACACTTCTTTGTTTGCTGACTTCGGCAGTCCCAATTTCATAATTAAAATAAAATAAACCGCATACGAAATCCGATTTTTAAAATAAGTAAAAAATTGTAATATCGTAAAATTCACTTATATCTTTTTTACCTCAAAAACATATTCACCAAAAACTGGTAAGTAATTTTGGGAAAAAATTATTCGTGAAGTCACTTTATTGAGCAACATTTGCTAAAAATTTTTCGGGAAATAATTTTGCGCGGAAAAATTTTCTGAGAATTAACAAAATTTTTTGCGGAAAAAAATGTTTTTCGTAAAAATTTTAACGGAAAAAATTGTGTTCAAAATCTAAAATTTTTTATTTCACCATTTTGTAGAGCGATTTTTAACTTCTGAGCTGACTTCTTTGTTCGATTTCTAAAGATCACAGTGAACAAAAATTGTGAAAAAATAAATGGGGAGGTTTTTTTTCTTTGAACAAAAACTTTGTAAAAAAAAATCAAGAAAAAATATGTCGAAAAATTTGTTCGTGAAAAAGTTTAAATTTTTAAATTTTCGCGAAAAAAAAATAAACTTAAAATTATTTGGAACACCTTTTTCTCTGTGAAAAAAATATTAGTGAAGTTAAAGCAAAAACTATCAATTTCTGAAAATTTTTCGAAAAATAATTATTCGTAAAAAAAAAATCGAAAATAAATTTATCGCGGAAAAAAATTCCGGAAAAAAAATTTTTGTTCAAAGTTTGCGTTTTTTAATTTCAGCGTTTTGTTGAGCGATTTTTAAATTGCTGTGTTGAATTCTTTTCACTGAAAAAAAAAATTGAGAAAAATTTGTGCGTGCAAACATTAATATTATTAATTTTTCGCGAATATTAAAAGTTTTTAAGAACAAATTTAAGTGGAAATTTTTTTCTCCGGTCAAAAATTTTAGAGTAAAAGTCGACAAAAATTACGAGGAAAATTTGTTGGTGAAATTTTTTATTTTTGGTTTTTCGCGAAAATCAAATATTACTGAAAATAATGCTAGAAACAAGTTTTACAGAAAAACAATTTTAAAAACAAATTTGTTCGTGAAAAAGTTTATATTTTTAGTTTTTCGCGAAAAAAAACTAAATTTTTTAAAAATTATTTGGAACACATTTTCTCTGCAAAAAAAAATAATTCGTATAGTTAACTACCGCAAAAAGTATTAATTTCTGAAATTTTTCGAAAAATAATTATTCGTGAAAAAAAATCAAGAATAAATTTATCGCGGAAAGAAATTTTTGCGATTTTTAAATTGTGTTGAATCCTTTCTTCCAACGATACCAGTGAACAAAAATAAAAGTGGAAATTCTTTTCACTGGAAAAAAAACTTTGGAGAAAAAGTTGAGAAAAACTTGTGCGTGAAAACATTAATCTTTTTAATTTTCCGAGAAAAATTTGTTCTTGAAAATTTTATATTTTTAATTTTTGTCGAAAATCGAACAATAATCCAATAATTTTTCAAAAAAAAAATTTGAATAACAAAATGTTTGCGAAAAGAGCAAAAAGAATTTTCGAGAAAGAAAATAATGTTATATCTTACTTCTTATTTAAGCTTCTTATTTAAGCGATATTTTTATATTTGCTACGCCAATTTTTTAAAGATATTAAAAAATATTCGCGGAGTTTTAAAAATAAGCAATTTTTTATTTCAAGGGTTTTTAATGAGATTTTTATAATCCCCCCATTAGGATTCCACCAAAAGTGCATTTTTCGCGAAAAAAAAACAATGAAGAAAAATGTTTGTGGTTTTCGCGTAAAAAAAAAATTGTGAAAAAAGATTTCACGAAAATCGAATAATAATCGAATAATTTAAAAAAAAAAAAAAATTTATAACAAAATGTTTGCAAAAAGAATATTTGCCATAAAATTTTCATTTGAAATTCTTGCAAATTTTCTATTTCAGCGTTTTTAAGTGATTTTTTGATTTAAACTGTGCCAAATTGTGAAAAAAAAATAAATGGGGAAATCTTTTTCAGTAGAAAAAAATTAACGAAAATATTTTTTCGCGAATAAGAAAACTAGGCGAAAAGAATTTTCGCAAAAGAAAATAATGTTATTTTTTAAGTGCCTCTTATTTGAGCGATATTTTTATCTTTGCTATGCCAAATTTTTTACAATCTCCAAATTAAGGACATTAAAAAAAATTCGCGGAGTTTTTAAAATAAGCTATTTTTTATTTCAGGGGGTTTTGAAGAGATTTTTATACCCCCCATTAGGATTCCAGCAAAAGTACATTTTTCGCGAGAAAAAAACAATTAAGAAAAATTTTTGTATAGTTTTCGCGTAAAAAAAAATTGTGAAAAAAGATTTCACGAAAAAATTTGCGTTTTTTTTTATTTTAAAAAAATTAAATCAAGTACTTAAAAAACGTTAGGGGATAATTGGGATAAGCGTAGTAGGGTACAATAGCGCTATTTCGCGATTTCGAAAAAAAATCCCCCGAAAAGTTGAAGCAATCGTATTCTGTTAACACCGACGGTTAAACCACGAACCTCTCTATAAAAAGCATCCCTCAAAAATATATATTTTTTAAGACAAAAGAGTTTTTCATTTTACCCTCTATTACCCTAATATAGAGAATTGCTTAAGCGTCTTCGTATTTTCATTCATAACTTTTAAGCTACTTTATCGATTTTGCTTACACGCAGAAAAAAAACATTATTGCAATATGATCACTGCTACTATATTATGCTTGCTGCAAGCGGTTCTAACCATCAATATGGTCGCTACCATCATTATTATAGTAAATATTTTATTAATTAATGATTGCCACTTTCTATTTTATAACATGATTGGCTGTTACCATACTCTGGTAGCAAAAATTCTGGTTATGATAAAAACATGATAATTATGGAACTATAAAATGCTGACAACAATCAATGAATAATAACGAAAAGGTTTCCTATACAAAATACTAGATTTTTAGAAATTTTTCTGATGGAAACATTTTTATATTCTATGAACTTTTCCTTAAAGTAAAATTCTCAGATTCTGCAAAATGTTTCTTCAATAAAAATTCATATATTCTTAAAAAAAATAGATTCTAAGGTCTTTCTGTGAATAAACAATTCTTAGATTCTGAGGTCTTTTCATCATAAAAAATACTTAGATTATAAAGACTTTTCCTAAAAGAAAAATTTTAAAATTTCTTTAAAATCTAAGAATTTTTTTATTAAAAAGTCCATAAATCTATGTTTTTTATTTAAAAAAATCCTTAGAATATAAAAATTCTTTTGACGCATTTTTCTTTAAAAAAAGGCCATAGAATCAACGAAGATTTCTATGAAATTTAAAGAACTTTTTTGTAGTTTTTAATTCTTAAAGAACTACTTTTAAATTTAAAGAACTTTTTTGTAGTTTTAAATCATAATATTACTGTAGGCACCATATTATGGCAAAATCAATATTGTTGATAATATGATAACTATATTATAGTACGTCTATGGTTGGCTCTTCGTCTGTGATGCTCTTCGAATATTTGTGGCAATCATATTTGTTTTTTCTATGCGTGTATATTCAATAAAAACAATTTACTAAATTGTAAATTTAATAATTTCACCACTCTTATTTCAACTCAAAATTATTTTGGTACATCAAAATAATGTTGCGTTAGAATTAAAAGTAATATTTACTGTTATATATTTATTAATTAAGTATACGGGGAATTAAAACCTTTGTATATTTTTTTAACTTTTTAACGATAATATTAAAACTTCATTACAAAGTTTTTGCTGGGGAATTAGAGGTGAAGAAGCATTTAAAGTTTTTTGCATCAAATAAGGATTGATTACATAATTTTTATTTCTTGTTATTTATTTGTACAACTTTTAAGAAGAGTAATTGCTATTTAAAAATTTCAAAGAAATTTGGCATTTAAAAGGACTTGGAATACTTTTTCTTTTTTTGTTGTTGATTTATTTACCTCCAACGCCTTTTCTAATGGTGTACCCTTAAGTATTTTGTATTTTACTGTTAATGTCGACATTTATCATCTGGTACACGCTACCATGTCTATGGCCAAATGTACAAAAACAGCAACCTTTTTTATGCCACATTTTTATTCTTTTTTATCAGTTTTCCCTCCTATTTGTTTGTGTTAAACACACATGGGATCCTTGAAGGAATATTCAACAAAAATATTTTGTTTGTTTATGCTTTTAAACACAGCAGCCACAAAACAACATAAACAACATTACCAACAGCATGAGTACTTCTAATTATGGGGTTCTTAGTGCGGGAAACAAAAATTCCATTAATTTATTATTGTTTGGCCCCAACGACATATTTTTAAAGAATTTTTTTCATATTTATTAATATAAATTTTTAAAAATAAAATTTCGGGAGGTTTATTATTAACAAATGTTTTAACAGATTGGGAACTTCTGTTTACAGTAGTAACCAACTAACATCTTTATACATGCTCAACAACATTACCTACATTAATGTTGTTAGAAAAAGCAGAAGAAGAAAAAAGAAAACATGAAAAAGCAGGAAAAACTGCATACAAGTTTTAAAACATTAAATGATTTTTTTTATATAAAAAATGTTTTGCTTTTGAGGGTACAATTAATAGGGGAAGGAAAAAAATCATATCAATATTAAACATGAATTAGTAAAATTTAATAAATATTATGAAAAGTTTCTCAGGTAAATAAAGTATGATTGGCTTGGTTTTAAATTACAACATATCGCTAAGGATGTAATTGTAGCACCCAATGCTGATGACGTGCCGTAAGGGACATCATACAGACGGCTCTGCGAGAGTTGACTGTCTGGGCAATGGTCTGTTGACTTGGGATCAATCCTACACAGAAGAAACAAATTGATTGGGACAAGTGAATTTGTTTCCAACTAATTAGCTTGGTTGCAAAAACCGAATTATTCGGTTGTCGCAACCTGATTCAAGTGAAGTATAAGATTACAAGCGAAATTATATTGTATTAACCGAATTTCGGTCGCCACAAACAAATAAGTCGGTAGCTCCAACCTAATCATTCGGTTGGCAAGAAACTCCGTTGTCACAATGAATCTGTTTTCTCTGTACTGGAACTTGTAGTCTTTTATAGGGGAGACATAACAATCCCGCTTTTGCTCCTATTACTTACACACAGAAAAATAAATTGGCAACCGAATTGAAAGATATATTTTGGTTGCAACAACCAAATTTCCGTTAGCACAACTAAATTTAAATGTGATTACTAAATATTTTGGGTGTTGTAACCCAATTCAGTTGTTGTGGAGACCAATATTCAGTAGAACTAAACAATTTTTATTGTACACCCAGAAAACGTATTTGTGCTGACTACCGAATTTGTTGCCAATCGAATAATTCTGTTGCCGCAACGGAATTTTTCAGTTGTGACTACCGAATTGATATTGAGGTAACTGAAATACTGTTGTCACAATCAAATAATTGATGTCCCAAATAGTTTTCTGTTGTCACAACCGAAAAATTCGGTTACCACAACAGAACCATTCGAATGGCTATAAATTCAGTTGCTAGCACGAATTTGTTTTATCTGTGTAGAAACCGAATTTTTGTTGCAAATTGACCAAAATTTATCTTTGTGTGTAGAACGGTGTTTAAATCCAATTTAATAGCAGAGCCCATTATCTTGGTATTAAGAAAGGATATGAGGGCTGTACGGCCTCTTAACTGAAAGGGCAACACTGCTCCTGTCAGCAGGCACCTGTCAGTTGACTTTTGTGATTTAGTTTATGTTTGACAGCCATTGATAGCAGGCTACCGCATGATTTGTAAAGAAAATGGGGGAAAAAGGAATTTCGTGTGCTCATTAAGCATTATTTTTTCCGGAAAAAACCATCACTCAAACCTCAAGGCTAAGCTTGATAAATATTATGGAAATTCTGCACCATTCATTTCAATAGTACTAAAGTGGTTCGCACTGGACGCCCAGTTGGTCGATCGGCGATTTGAAAGTGCGAGAGATTGCGAAAGTCATAATCATCTTACATAACTGAGTGATTTTAATTTTAAATGATCCCTTAGGGTGAGAAAGATTTCAGCAAGATGGGTGCCGCTTTTGCTCACAATTGACCACAAACGCTATCGTGTGACAACTTTGTTTCCATGACAAAAATCCATGAATTAGGCAACGAATTGCTCCCTCATTCGCCCTATTCTCCGGATTTAGCACTAAGAGACTATTTCTTGTTTCCAAACCTGAAGCAATGACTCGGCAGAAAGTGATTTGAACGCCAACGTTAAAATCATCTCACCAACAAATACCTATTTTGATGACCCCGATTAATCTTTTTTTTATGGAAGGGATAAAAAAGTTGGAGAAAGGTTGGACACTATGGAGACTATGTTTAAAAATAAAATGATATTTTTTATCAAAAAGCTGTATATCATTCAAAAAGTCACGGCCTAATTGACCCGCCCTCTTAAAAAAGCGGTGTATGTTCTGTACTGATGTAGGAAGGCCATCGAATGTCGTTGGGGGCTGAGACGCAGAATCGTCTTATTTTTTTAATGGGGTCGTATTTGGAGGCACTGCATAACATAATCTAACTTAAATTTTTCTTTCAAAAAGTACAGAGAATGACTTCTATGTGCAGCACGGGGTCACTATGTAGTACACAAATGTCATATTTTATTATGGAGTTGCCAGATTTTAGCTATTCACATAAGTGTTGCCAGTTCCCGAAATATAAATAGTACCCCTTGTATACCTAAAATGTTGTCAAAACAAAAAAATTCGGTTACCACAACTGAACAATTCGATTGCCTACAATTTTGGTTTTAAGTCCAAATTTGTTTTCTATGTTCTATTGTTAGATTACTGCAGCGTGTTTCAGTTTGAGATGATGACGATAGAACGCAATGTTCGGTCCACGACAAGCTTAAACTTCTAGTCGATAGTCAAGCTGCAGTCAAGTACTAGCGGTCCAGGTTTCTGACTATGGTAACTAACCATAACTGCCGCGCATTTCTAAATAAGATGGCTAAGCAGTTTAATATATGACTCATGAGAAGCCCGGGGCTCATGCATAGGTGGGAACCATGTTCCAGTGAAATTCGGAAGATCGGGGTTCACTTCACTTGACTTCTGTAGAAGCTGCTTGAAAGAGGAAAAAAAATGGAGAAAAGCATCGATCAAATTGACTGCTCGTGGATGGAGCTTTTATTGGGATTGGCGTACTTTTATGACCTCAGTAATCTCTCGGGTGCTTACATCTCGAGCCTTATAAAGATCTCCAACTGATTCAATGGTGGAGTCTGATTGTCAATGATCCATTTGACTTATGACATATTAAGCTGTCTATCTATCAGTTATCAGTGTTTTTAATTTTTTTTCTACATCTTACTCGTATACAGATTGAAATTTGCAGACAAATTTATTTTAAAAAAAAAATTCCTTTGATCTTATTCTAATCACCAGGAGTGTATATATAACACGTACATTAAATTAAATTGTTATACATAGTTGAAAGTATAAGCACTATGATGAGTATGTGTGGTATTTATAAGTATGGCTGTCTACTTGGAGATATTAAGATATTAGGGTGGATCAATTTGGAAACTATATTACATGCTAAGGCTGATGTAATATGGGGGAGAATATAACATATTTCATTACATTGTGTCAGACATTTTATTAAATTAATTAAACTGCTCACGTAACTATTAAAGTAGAGGTCTGGCAATCCACAAATTATATATACTCAGTGCGCTAGAGAAATAAGTTATGTGTTTTAAGGTGTCCGAAAAAACAGTCTTTCTTGTAACTTCGCAATATAATTGCTATTGTAAACTTATTTTCAATACAAATGTTATATTAATTATATTTGCAAAATTATTTCTTAATACCATCAATTTGTTAATGTAACAATATTTTAATTGAATATGTGCCAACATAAGTTAACTTAGTAAATTAATGAATAATGAATGCTGGTGTCCAATTTAAATATCATATATTCACTTTGCGAGTTTTACCAGGCAGATGCTAAAAGATTTAATTAAACAAAATTAATCCTCCCTAATAAAAATAAGAATTTTTATTTACTTAGCATCTGATGTTTTATTTGATTTATTTTGAAATGTTTTTCTTACGAGTGACTTTTTGACTTTGCTTTTTTTTTCTTTCTCCATGATGGTTATTTTAGTTTGAAAACTTTTTGCTGTTTTACTCATCTTTATACAATATTTAAGTTATTATAATTTACATACGAGGGCGGATCAATAATTCCGTGACTTTTCGAACTTCCCTCGTAGTTATATGAAATGCAACACTGCTCCCATCACCTTTTAATAGACTACTGTCAAATTTTGAGCAAGTTCTACCATTTACTTTGCGTTTAACAGCTGTTTAAAACATACAACCTCGTGGATTTTCTTAAAAATGGAAAAAAGTGAATTTCGAGTGCTCATTAAACATTATTTTTTGCGAAAAAAAAACCGTCAATCAAAGCAAGGAAAAACTTGATAAATACAAGGTGGCGCAAAAGTAATCCTCCTATCAGAAAATGCTATAAATTTTGCGATAGGCCCCTAATGTCAGTTCTGTTTTGACAATTGTGTAGTAAACACATGCGAAATACACGTTAATAAACAATGTTACGCTACACTGCTCCAGAACGCGGAATATTGGTGACTATTTATTTGAGCAATAATGAAGATGATTTTTCATCAAAAATAATTATGAGTGATGAGGCCCTTTTCCATCTTAGCGGGTACGTAAATAAGCAATATTTACGCTTCTGGGGCACTGAAAATCCGCGTGTAACCCACGAAGAGCCATTACACCCGCTCAAAGTCACTGTATGGTGTGCTGTTTTCGCTGGAGAAGTCATCGGACCTTTTTTCTTCGAAGACGTCGCTGGCCAAACGGTTACTGTGAATGGTGAGCGCTACAGAGCAATGATCAACGAGTTCTTTTTGCCGCAACTTGATGAATTGGGATTGGAAAACATGTGGTTCCAACAGGACGGTGCAATGCCACACACTGCACGTGCCACAACCGATATGCTGAAGGATGCATATCCCGGGCGCCTAATCTCCCGTTTTGGCAATTTGCACTGGCCAGAAAGATCGCCTGATTTGACCGCTCCAGACTTCTTTTTGTGGGGCTTTTTGAAGTCGCAGGTTTATGTCAACAAGCCTCAGACTCTTGCAGCTCTTAAAGACAATATCCGTCAAGAATATGAGGACCTATCGCCGGAAGTTTTGGCCAAAGTGATGGAAAATGGCATAAAAAGGGCTCAAATGACAATCAACTGTGGCGGCGGCCATTTACATGACATCATATTCTCGACTTGATGTAAAAAAAATTAAAAGACCAAATAAAAATAATCCACAAGAAGAATCAAAGTTTTCATTTTTTTTTTTTAATTACAGCCAAAAAACATCGGAAGGTTATTTTTGCGCCACCCTGTAGTATGGGGACTCTGCACCATCGATTTCAATGGCAAAAACGTGGTTTACTGACTTTCGTTGTGGCCTAACAAGCACGGAAGATGCCGAACGTGCTGGACGCCCAGTTTAGATCTCTACACCCAAAACAATTGAAAAAATTCACAATATGGTGTTGGCCAATCGGAGATTGAATGTGCGATGAATTGTGGAAGACATAGGCATCTCGCATGGCTCAGTGAACGATCACTTGGGTATGAGAAAGCTTTCCGCAAGATGGCTGCCGCGTTTGCTTTGGAATCGTGTGACAGCTTAGTTTCAATGGCAAAAATCCATGAAGTCGACTACGAATTGTCCCCTCATTCGCCTTATTCTCCGGATTTAGCCCCCAGTGACTATTTCCTCTTTCCAAACCTAAAGAAATGGTTTGGTGGAAATAGATTTAGCTCCAAAGACGAAATTATGTATTGATCAAACAAATACCTATTTTATGGACCTCGAAAAATCCTGCTGTAAAACGCAAAGTAAATGACGGAACTTGCTCAAAATGTGACAGTAGCCTGTTAACAGATGGTACTTGATGGGAGCAGTGTTGCATTTCATATAACTACGAGGGATGTTCGAAAAGTCACGGACTTATTGATTCGCCCTCGCATATGAACTTCTTTTTCTTTGATTTTTAACTAAAGACATGCAACTGAAAAAAAAAGTTTTGTTTTTATGTAAATATATGTTTATGAAAAAAAATTTGTATATTACTGGCATCTGACATATGGAAAATCCATAAATTTTATGTAGAAAAAAAATCATATAACACAAACTTTTCTTTTGAATTTCTTGGCAGTTTGTTGTAAAGATGTATTGTGTGTATTTTTTTTTCTTTGCTGGTGTTTATAAATATTTGAATAGAATAAGTTCAAAATGGGAATATTAAAACTTATATTTCAATAAATTTTACAAAAAGGGATTAAATTAAAAGGGAAAAGAACAACAATATAAAACATGTAGATATTTCTATAACAATGCCATAATATAAAAATGTCCTAACTTAATTTTGTATTACTTTAAAAAAAAAAAACTTAATTAAATCCAAAAATAAAAACTTTGAATATAGAATTTCTTTGAATTAAAATTATATTAAAAAATTTCATATCGAAAGTTTTTTAGATTTTATTAAGTTTTTTCCCTTTACTGATAATGTTATTAAAAAAAATCGAGTTAGGGACTTTTTACCTGAAGCCATCGATTTAGATATTTATAAATGAGTATTTGTAGCTAAAGACCACTTTTAAAAGGTTTTTATAATGGTTTAAATCCCAGTCTAATTTTGATTACAGTTTGAAAACGTTATGGAATACACTAGAGGTATTCAACCATATATGGAAAATTTTTAAAAATGAATATTAAAAGTTCCCATTGGGCTAATTTAAGTCGCTCTCTGATCCATTAAATTTTTATAACACTGTGTTTTTAAATTAAAGAAATTTGGATCGAAAAATTTTTCGTAAAAAGGATTTTAAATACAACAAAATACAATCTACTCTCACTGGATACAACAGGGAATTAGGTAAATCCAAAATAATCACTTGGCGTAACTGCCTCGAAAACATTGATAATCTACCGGAGTCAGTTGGCCTTTCTTAGGATCACAAGAGTGATCTGTGTACTTTTAAGAGAATAGACTGATAATACGCTGAGTCATCACAATAGACCTGTGAGCTTCTATTGCTGACCCACTTTCCGGAGTGTACGCTTATTGACAGATTCCTGCCAGTTTCTGGGACTTTTTGTTTTTGATAAAGAGGGATACTCTACTTGCTAATGGGATGGGGTGAAATGGGCGATAGGAAGATTCTTTCAAATCACCGAGGCCGGACAGAATCCTTCACTACATTCTTCAGGAAGATTATTTTGTTCTAGTTTGCTGTTTAGATTTGTTTCGACAACCTGGAGAAAAGAAAATTTAGTTTTTATACCTACGGCGAGCAGGAAATCTGGACAGTTGCCCAAATTACATAGACCGATTAGTCTGAATTCTTTACATCAGAGATTTGTAATTTACGCGCATGCCGATTTATAGGCCTTAGTTAGCAGCAGAATAAATTAGCTGAGACTGCAATCCATCATGTTGTCACTAAAATTAGAAAATCATTACAGGCAAATCCATTTCCGCTATCATTGACAAGCAGGACGCCATTGACTATACGTTACATAATGCAATGATTCAGGCCGCATGCAAAAGGCTATGAACCATACCTCCAATAGTGACAAGTTATCCATAAACCCACCCAACACGATCCAGGTACCTTTCACTAGTGCAATGCTTAAGATACCACCGCTGCTTATCCTTGAGAGCCTCTGTGTGGATGATCTCCGAGAGTTTGATGACATTAAGGGATGTGACCTACGGGGTTAGACGAGAACAGGAATGGATTGTTCATTGACAAAACACTGGCAAAATATTACCAACATAGATTTTTATGAAAAATATCGAGGTGATCATTTTCAAGAGGAGCATTTGTACCATTAAGTTAAGCGAATCTAAACTGATGTTGTTCACCAAAAGCTCGCAATTGTGGGCTTCTGTAGATCAAAGTTTTAACGTGCCCTACTGCTGGGCGACAACCCCACCATATTAAAGGCGGATATCTTCACCATCTGTATGTGTATTTGGGAGAGTGTAAGAAGGGGCACAGTCAAGCGGCGCACAGGGTATTATTGTCCAATGTAGTTTCGTCTAGACTTGTGCCAGACTGAATTAAGTCTCTCATTAGACTCGCTAGGTGCATCAGACTAATCCTAATCCGGGTAAATGGTCACGAAGGGTACATGGGCAGCGAACGGGCTGACTGTTGGGCCAACAGAGGCGCCGGCCGTCATTTCATTGACCCTCATATTTTTTATGGTGTACCTGCGTGGAAAATTTAGGACGTGGAGGGAATCCAAGTCCGCTGAGTACTGGAATGCCACCAGTGGCCACGCATGTCCTAGGTTTTGCGGCAAAACACTAAAATTCTTTGGAGCCTAAATACCCTGCGGGAAAAGTACCTATCCCAGCACACGTCACACCGGCCAGGTCACTTTAACATGGGCTTGTCCTTGGAGGCGTCAATTGCCCTCTCTGACATGTCACAGGACTGATCTAAAAGAGCGTGTTATGACTTTTAAACCGGTCACGTGGTAGGTACTTTAGAAGCTGGTTCTTTTTCATCTATCTCGTGGTATGTATTTTCGGAACCGGTCCAGTTTTTACCTATCACGGGACAGGTCTCAATTCCCAACTGACCCCTTTTTTCCGCAGGATATTTATCGGGCCTTTCTAATCCAATTTATCGCCCCTCAATTAAACACTGAGGCCGAGTTTTTGGGAAGTAGATTATCTTTAAACTCAGTTTATCGCAGTTTGTAACTTGAATATTGATTTTGAAATTGGTTTTAATTTATTTTACTTCAATGAAGACTAAAATTTTATGTAACAAAAAGTTGTTCCGACAAATTTATGTTATTCAACATAGAAATGGCAGACAAAATTCGTTTTCGGTTTAACTAAACCCAGTTTAACGCACATCCCAAAAACTCGACCTGAGAATAAAATAAAATTGAACAAACTTAAATTTTAGTGAGATTTATGGATTTGGGTATATTTTTTGGATGTTAGACTTTTCGTAACGGGGATAATGCGAAAGTATAGCGTAGATCTTTTGGCATTAACATCAGATTTTTCCCATTTTCTTTTTGATTTGAAAAATTTTAGAAAAATGTAAGTTTTGATTTTGATACTTTGACACTCAACAGAAGAAGAAAAAGTTTCTTAACATAAAATTTTAAAAATATTATTAACTTAACCATCTCGGCCAATGATGTCACATAGTGTCATAAGGATTTCGTGAAAGTTTTAGTTCTCCCGGGTGTTATGAATACGCGCGAACATGTTTGAAAACCGTTGTGGATGCAGGGCTTAAAAATGTTTACCCATCCCTCCCCCTAGGGAACAGCTCTCGCCCGTTGAGGCAAATTATAGCGGATACTACTGTTCTGTTCTGTCCTAAAGACTTCATGCAAAGTTTTTTTATGATTACCTAAAAACGCTGTTAAAATTAAGAAATTATTCACATAATTTCTTAATTGGAAAATTTCAAAAAAAAATCTTCAATACACAAAATTAAAAAAAAAAAAAAAAAAAAAACAATATACTAGACCACGTTGGCAACCACAAATTTGGCTATAGGCAGCAAAATGGATATTGTACACATACACAAACAAACGCCCATTGGACTGCCATTAGAAGGCGCATGATAAGCATTAAAACCATAGACAATACCCTGCAGTGTGGCACACGTAAGTTCCAATACAATAGAATTGCCGACAATTGCAAAACAACAAGAGCAGCAGCAAAAATATAACAGATTTTCTTTTAAGGTTAATGTTTTGCAAACGCCAAAAATTTCAAAGCATACCCTTGGGCTAATTGCAAAATTCATTATTTATTACATACTTTTAGGCTTCAGCAAGCACAAACGACTAAAAAATTCTGTTTTTTTTATTTCAAAAAGAATAAACAGCCAACAAAAAGAATTTGTTACTATGACAAAAAAAAAAGCTTAAACAAATTTAATATTAACAATTTTCAGCAAATGAACATATTTGTTGATTTTTTTAGTGGTTTAATGTGATTTGTTATTGCTTTTTTTTAACCAATATACAGTTATTTGTCACTCAATACGTGACTCCATTAGCAGTGAATATATTCCTACAGCTAAAGTAAGAAAAATCCTCAACTAACAAACCACAAATAGAAACAAACACGTTTCATACCTTACCAAAATATAAATGGTAAGTACTTTTGGGAATTTATTTTTCTAGAACAGGCTGGTGGTGTTTTACTACCAGCACAAAAAAAAAACTCAGCACATCAGACAGAAAAATATAAATAGCAAACAACCGCAGGACTACTGGGTAATTGGCAAACCATAAAAATGTGCTGGAAAAAACATCAAGCTAGTGCAAAAATAACTTCTGTAATATATTTGAAAACCCCAGGAAAAACAAAACATAAAAACAGTAACAAAATATTATATATTTTTTTTTCTTCACCAAACAAACCAACTTTTTTTTTTTATAAGGTGCCATACATTTGACATAGATATTAAAAACCATAATAAAAAAATATATATTTCATTCTAACATAGTATAACCTTTAGCTTTAAGTCAAATTGCAATTTCAAATCTTTTTATTTCATTTCATTTGTTTTTTTTTGGTAGTTTTACCAGCGCCTGTTTTAAATCATAATTTGCATTTATATTGAAAATTTCTAGAATATTGTTCCATTTTTGCTTTTTATACCAAACCAGCTAAAATATAATGAATTATGGTATTGTAGTCAAGCGGTAGCACATCATACGAGATACACAAGGCCAACAACAACAACAACAAAAAATGTCTCCGGTGTCATATGGCTGAAAATGTAATAACCAAAAGAATACAAAATGGTTTTTCTTTCATTTTCTTTTTAGAATATGTTTAAACAGAATGTATAATAAAGTTATTAAAAAAGGAGCTCGTATTGTGAATATTTTAGGTATGCAACAATAAGAGAGATAATAATGCACCTTAAAATATGCAATTAAATTTTATAAAAATAAACTATTTTTTTTAAAATGAGAAATTGTTATATAAGCAATTTTTTGATTTGACAGAAAAAAAAACTTGTTTTTCGAGACAAAAAATTTAAGACATTTTTCCAAGTCTTCTTTTTTTTTTTTTGTTATAATTTAAACTTTTTGTATGCAGTTTTTAGGCGAAGAAAGCAATATTTTAAATTTGTATGTTCCCAGTAAAAATAAAAGAAAGTGATTTATAAGAAATTGATTTTTCATTGATTCCAAAGTACCGATTAGTTCTGATTTTTCTCTTCTAAAGCAGTTCTTTTTCAAGTGATTTGTTTCAATCAAATTCAAATTCCCAGGTAGAAGCTAACAGGAGATTGTAAAAATGAGGCTAACGTCTTATTACTGATGAAATCTAAATTACAAATTCATAATTTATTTGGGAAAATCAAAAGATCTCATTTTTCAATAAACCATAATAAGGGCTTTAGATGCAATGAAAAAGGATCATAAAAAAAAACTTCCACTATCACTATCAGAGAACTGCAAAATCAACTTTTTTCTTGATTTAATCATACACCAAAATTCTTGTTCACATTTAATAATTCAACAAAATTCACTGTAGAATAAAATCAGCATCATGTTACTGAACGCGTAATTCGGATCAGTTTGAATCATATGTCGATTATGTTTACTGCAAATTTAATCACTCAACAAAAAGTCAGCGTTGAATAAATCAGAAAAAACAACAAACAACGCGTATGAGTTTATTCATAATTAAAACAAAATAGAAACACATTTCATAAGGGGGTGGTTTTGTAGAAACACATTTCATAAATGTTATATGTATATTAGGGTGGGTCTAAAATACGCTTTTTTAGAATTTTTATTAGTAATAAAAATATTCTTCTTTGTGAAATATAAATATTTTTTTGGAAAAAAAATTTAGGTCGATATCTCAGGCTTGCCTTATCCGGAAAAATTTAAATATTGTCTAAATTTTTTTCATCTATTTTGATTGGAAAATTAGGCAATATTTATTAACTTTAACCGGATTGGGCGAGCCTGAGATGTCGACCTAAATTAAAAAAAAAAAAATTTCAGAGAGAACAATATTTTTGGTATTCTAAAAAAAAATTCTAAAAAAACATATTTTAGACCAACCCTAATATACATATAACATTTATGAAATGTGTTTCTACAAAACCACCCCCTTTTTATAGATAAGCAACTATTTTGTTTTAATTATGATTACACTCATACACGTTGTTTGTTGTTTTTTCTGATTAATTCTACATCAAAATAATTATTGTTGGCTCGAATGAACAGAATAAAATCAATGGTTTAACAACGACCGATGATTATAAATCAGTGACAAAACAATTTGCACGCCGTTTGATTAATTTAAAATCATCAACAAATATGTGTGTTGGAGTATATTCAGCGTTTGAACGCAAACACATATTTATTCTTGTGTTGATTGCGTATGAACGTTTTGCAATCAGCAAATGCAGTTCTCTGACCCCTATGCAAAAATCATTGCTTTCGATCAAAATATTCACAACAACTTAATCAAATTTACAGCTTCTTTTTCTCTTCTTTTGCTACTTTTTTTGAAAATTTAATTAAAGTTTTAATTCTAGCCAAAAAAAAAAAACAAAGTCTAATAAGAGAGTCGACGTAAAATGTTTTGTTCACAGACTTTTATTATTCCGATAGAAAATGCTGATTAATTCAGTTATTTACACAACATATATAACAGAAAAGCTATTGAAATATATCTCAGTTACCTGTCAGCAGTTGTTGGAATTTTAAAGGTTTTTCTATATTTGTTGTAAATTTAATTATCATATTTAAATTCCTGACAATATGATCTTAAACTGAGCAAAGTAAAACTCAAGTGAAAATCTTTAAATCAACTAAACCTACAAATCAGGTGAATTTTTTTTCCAAAACTAGAGAAAAAAAATTGAGCAATAAAATCGCATCAATAAAAATAAGCGTTTAAATAAAAAGCGCTAAAATAAAAACGCTTAAATAAAAATAAACGTTTAAATCAAAAAGGCTTAAAAACACT
Organism: Eustalomyia histrio; assembly: GCA_949748255.1. NCBI lineage: Eukaryota > Metazoa > Arthropoda > Insecta > Diptera > Anthomyiidae > Eustalomyia > Eustalomyia histrio. The sequence continues at coordinate 233,286,013 of OX456523.1, forward strand.
TAAATAAAAAACGCTAAAACTAAACGATTTTTTTTAACTTTTTAATGTTTTACGCGAAACTTGTTTACCAAAAAATTTTACCCTGAAAATGTATTTTTTTATTTATTTATTTTTTATTTCAGTCTATGGACACAAAACTCCTTACAGACTATGATTAAAGTAAATGTAATATATAATAATTTAAAATTAGTATAAAAAATATTTATAAGGAAAATAAATTTTATTGTTTATTTAATTTTTGTTAAATTTTTGGCAACCTAAAGCTTTTTCACAAAAAAAAAAATTAAATAGCGAATCTTCGTTTCCACGAAAATACTTTTTAACAAATTTTAAGCTTCAAAAAAGCTTTTTAACGAAAATATGTTTTGTAAATTTTTTCAGAACTTTTTTTTCACAGGGTTTATGGGAGATTGTAAAAGATTCGGCACAACCAAGTTTTTGTGCACAAAACTGTTTCACCAAAAAAAATTTTAAGGGAAAATATGTTTGAAAACATGATCTCGCGGAAAAATGTTTCGCGTGAAAAAATGCAAAACAATTTTTTTAATTATAGCGTTTTTAGTTAAGCATTGTGTTATTTCTTTTATGCAAAAATTTTTTATTTCTTTTGTGAAAAAAAAATCCATATTTCTTTAGCGGAAAAAAAATTCGCGAAAAAAGATTTTGCGTTAAAAAGTTTTCGGAGAAAAACCTCTTGCGTAAAAAAATTAGTTCTAGGGTTTTTTTAACAAAGATTTTTTTTGCTTGTTTTTGATTTTCGCGAAAAAAAAGTTTTATAAAAACATTTTTTTATTAAAAATTTTCATTAGAGTTTGAGAGTTTTTTTTTTGTGTTTTCCTCCAGCCCGATAAATTTTGCAAACAAAAAAATATATTTTTCGCGGAAATAAAAAAATTAGAAAAAACCAAATGGGAGACAAAAATAGCTTTTTAAGTCTTAGCGTGTTTAAGATTTTTTGTATTGTTTTATTAACTGTTTTTTTTTTATAGCAAAGCCTACAGATTCTTATGACTTCTGCCCATGAAAGAATTATTACGATCGATGCTTAAGAAAAATTAAAAAAAAAAATTATCTAAAACGACATATTCTTATAGAAAACTTCCAAATCTCGTACAATTTATCTCCTAGAAAAATTCTTAAAATTGAATAACTTTATAAAAAATTGAAGACAATTCTAATAATGTGAATTTTTATTGCTTTTAACTCAGATTCGAAGAGCTTTTTCCTAAAGAAAATTCTGTAGCCTTAGAACAATCTTATAAATAGAAAAATTTTAAAATCGTGAGTTTTTTTTTTTATTTAAAAACATTCATATTTAAGGACCTTTTTCCAATAGAAAACAACTCAGATTCTTAAAGCTGTTTGCTGGAAAAACACACTTAGATTCTAAGAATTTTTTTTATAGAGGAAAACCCATCTCAGATACTAAGAACGATTTTACTACATAAAAACCATTAAATTTAAAAAAAAAATATCTTAAGAAATTCCATAAGAACTGAGAATTTTTTCGTATAGAAAACCACACAGATTCTGAAAAAATTTATATAAAAAACAGATTGTATACAAAAATGTCTGGTTACAAGAACTTTTTTTAACAGAAAAACGCTGAAAATATTTTGCTTAGAAAAACTGTTTAGATTTTAGAGATTTTTCATAAGTAAAAACGTCAGGTACTGAACAGTTATTTTTACAGAAAAGTATTCTGATTCAAAAGCTTTTTCTTTCATATTTTATATAACAGTAGAATGATCACTTAAGATAAACACGGTTTTGTTTAATAGAAACAACTTCAGGTTGTGGATAAAAAAAAATGCTAAATGTTTTTTCGTAATGCGTGTTTTTTAGAGTGTCACAACTTTGAATTGGCATCACTGCTTTATTTGACAACCCAGTTAACGGCTGATACTTGCTTTTTATTTAGTTTGCTTTGAAATTTCATTATAAATCGACTTACACCAGAGCAACGCGTGCAAATTGTTGAAATTTTTAATGAAAATAATTGTTTTATTCCTCAAACTCATCTTGCACTTCTTCCATTTTATGGTGTACATAATAGTCCTTCAGAGCGGCTAAATTGAAGAACAATAGATCGTTTTCGAACCATTTGGAGTGAGAAGAATCCACAAGCTTTTGTCGAAACACCATTACATCCACAGAAAATTACTGTTTGGTGGGCTTTATGGGCTGGCGGAGTCATTGGCCCATATGTATTCAAAAACGATGATGGTGAGAATGTTACTGTCAATGGTAAACGGTATAGGAACATGATTCGAAATTTTTTCGTACCTCCATTACGTGGCATTATTCTTGCTGATATGTGGTTCCAACAGGACGGAGCCACATGCCACACAGCGGGCGCTACAATTGATTTACTCAAAGAAACTTTTGATGAAAAAATAATTTCACGTAATGGCCCAATTAATTGGCCACCGAGATCGTGTGATTTAATCCCATTGAATTATTTTCTTTGGGGTTATGTTAAGTCACTTGTCTATGTCGATAAACCACAAACAATTGAACATCTGTAAATTAACATTCGAAGAGTTATCGGCGAAATACGGCCGCAAATTATGCGAAAAGTTGTTGAAAATTGGTGTTCCAGATTGCGCCTTCTACGCGCCAGACGCCGCGGCCACATCGAAGAAATCATATTTAAACATTAATTTCATAAAATTTTCTTTCGAATTGATATTAAAAATATATTTCCTTGTTTTATTATGATTTAAACTTGTGTCACTCTATAAAAAAAAACACCCTATATAAATAAACATTTATCGGCCATAATAATTTACTTAAAAACATAATCGGAATATTTGCAAAATTTACCAGCAATTCTATAAGTTTTTATCATCCGAAATTATTTCATTTAATATTTTATGTATCCTACTACTACTACCTTTAATATACAATTAATATGTATATTTAAATATTTAAACAAAATAGTGTTTTATCTTAAATTTAAAAAATGGCTTAACATATTAATCTCCAATTAAAATAAATATCTAAAAAATAGTTCGTTATACATATAAATGTTTAACAATACTTAAAAACTTTGTTAAGGGTTTCCATTTAAATCCTTTATATTAACAACTTAACCCTTAAGGTATGCTTTGGTTGTTGTGAATTTAAATTACACACAAAGTATGCAAACCTTTTTGTCCATAAAATATAATACCATAAAACTTTAGCATACTTTTAGGAGATTTGTATAAAGACCTTTAAATAATTGAAATAGCTCTACATTAAATTGTCATTAATTCTGAGTGAAAAGCACTACAAAAATAAATAAAACCTTTTGTACAATGTTGAATTCCACCACCTCCCTCACTTAGCAAGGAAAGAAGTGACCAGAAATAAATGGATATTAAACGAAATATGGAGAATTTGTTTTTTGTGTTAAACCGCACTGACACTTCTGTATTAAAAACAAGAAAACAAACATTAAAATTATGAGACAAACCAACACATATGGGAACATGTTTTAATTTTTTTTTTTTTAATACCCCATTTATACAAATTTTTGCTGTTATTTCTGTTGATTATATGTTTTTATTATTGCCAACATTATTGCTGAACATGAGAGTTGATGTTGATCCTCTTCTGCAACTGCTACCAGTGTTCAAATTGCTACTGGTTAGTGTACTGGTAGCACTTCATGTGATTGTTAAAAATGTTTATGATAATGAGTCAGCCAGAAGAGTTTGCATTGAATGTTTTGGGGACAAGTGTGGGTTGCAATGTATTTAATAGAATTTTATGTAAATTGTTTTTAAAAGTGCATTTATTGTCTACAATTTAATGTGTGTGTGTATGTGTTTTTTTTTTTTCATTTTAATTCGTCTACACCGAGAGTTGTCAAACAAATTTGTATACAAACCACAAAATATGGTTCATTAAGTTAAATTTTATGAGGAAAAAAAAATAATTGATGTTAATTTATGCAATCAGTTTTTCAACAGTTGTTTTAATATTTTTTGGGGGAAATTTAAAATTTGTTAAACTGTTGAATTATTATTTATTATGGCAAATGTTTCATAATTTAAATTTTTTCATGATTTAAATTAACAACTATAAAAGTAAATTAAAATTTGCAATACTTTTTTTTCGCAGATACAAAAACATACAATCAAATAATTTAAAGAAATGCTTGTACACACAAAAAGTTTAATATAATTTATATTCATTTCACTAGCCAAAGAAATTTGCCTAAAAATAGTTAAAATCTTCATTTCTCACAGCTACAAATTATTGTATAGAAAATGTGTCAGATTGTGATAATTTTTCTATCGAAAAATTGTGTCATATTGTGAAAAAAATTTCTATAGAAATATTGTCTTAAATTATTAGAATTTTTCTATACAAAAAATACCTGTGGTGAGAATTTTTCTATCTATAAATATATTACTTTTCTATAGGAAAATTGTCTAAGATTGTGAGAATTTTTCTATAGAAAAATTGTCTCAGAGTGTAAGAATTTTTCTATAGAAAAATCGTCTCAGATTATGAGAATTTTTCTAAAGAAAAATTGTATCAGATTATGAAAATTTTTCTATAACAGATTTTTACCAGACTGTGAGAATTTTTCTATAAAAAAATTGTCCCAGATTGTGTGAATTTTACCGTAGAAAAATTGTTTCAGACGGTGAGAATTTTCCAATAGAAAAATTGTGTCATATTGTGAAAAAAAATTCTATAGAAATATTGTCTTAAATTATTCGAATTTTTCTATACAAAAAATACCACAGATGGGAGAATTTTTCTATCTATAAATATATTACTTTTCTATAGGAAAATTGTCTCAGATTGTGAGAATTTTTCTATAGAAAAATTGTCCAATATTGTAAAAAATTTTCAATTCTCAATTTTTGAGAAAAATTTGTATAAGATACTTAGGCAAAATTTGTTGTAGAAAAACTTCGAAAATCTTCTAGAATTTTTCTATGAAAAAAATTCTTAGAATCTGAGGGAATTTTTATAGAATAATATCAGAGTTTGAGACAATTTTTTCTAAAGAAATATGCTCGGAATTCCGGACAACTTTTCTATAGCAAAATTAATTTAGACCGTAAACATTTTTTTATAAAAAAATTGTTTCAATTTTTGAGAATTTTTTTATAGAAAAATTGTTATGAGTTACTTAGACATTTTTTTTTATAAAAAAGCTTCCTGAATTTTTCTAATAAAAAAGTTCTGGGGGATTTTTTTATAAAACAAATTTCAGAGTTGGGGATAGTTTTTTCTATGTGAAAAATTTTCTGTTAAAATATTATCTCAGATTGTGAGAAATGTTCAATTCTAAATTTTTGAGAATTATTCTATATAATTTTATGAGACAGGCAAATATTGTTGTAGAAAAACTTCCAAAATCTTCTACAATTTTTTTTATTAAAAAATTCTTAGAATCTGAGGGAATTTTTTATAGAAAAACTTCAGAGTTTGACACAATTTTTTCTAAAGAGAAATTCTTAAAATCTGAGACAAATTTCCTATAGACAAACTCACAAAATCTGAGCAAATTTTTCCACAGAAAAATTCTTAGAATCTCATAAAATTTGTTTTATAGAAAATTTTCCAGAATCTAAAACAATTTCTCTATAGAAAATGTCCTTGAATCTAGGAGAATTATTCTACTGAAATATTCCATAGAAAAATTATCAAACTCTGAAACAATTTTTTTACAAAAGAAATTCTCAGAATCTGAGACAATTTTCTTTTTAAAAATTCTAGGAATTCTCAGAATCTGAAATATTCTCAGAATCTGAAATATTCTCAGAACCTGAAATATTCTCACAATCTGAAATATTCTCAGAATCTGAAATATTCTCAGAATCCGACAAAAGTTTACTATAGAAAGTTCTTAGAAACTTAAAAAAAAAATCTAGAAAGAAAAATTATCCGAATCTGAGACAACTTTTCCATAGAATAATTTTCAGAATCTGAGACAATTTTTCTATACATAAGTTCTCTTAATCTGAACAAATTTTTCTATAGAAAAATACATAGAATTTGATACTACAGAAAAAATTCTTTGGATCTAAGATAATATTTTAGAGAAAATTCTCAATACTTGAAAAAAAAAATATTTTTGGAATACAGAATAGCTTTCTATAGAAAAGTTCTCAGAAACTGGGAAAGTTTTTCTACAGAAAGTTTCTAAGAATTTAAGATGGCTTTTTATAGAAACATTTTCAAAGTCGAAGAAAATTTTTTCTATAAAAAATTTTTCAGAGTCTGAGAACACTTTTCCATAGAAAAATTTCCATAATTTGAAACAATTTTTTTTACAGAACGACAATTTTTCTGTAGAAGAGATCTCAGAATCTAAGACAATTTTTTTTTTGTAGGAAAATTTTTCAGAATATAAGAAAATTATTCTGTAGAAAAATTCTTAGAAGAAAAAGTGCCTTTTCCATTGAAAAAATTCTAAATTTAACACATTTTTTATAGAAAAAATTTGAAAAATCTGACACAATCTAATTCTGAATCTAAAACAATTTTGCTATAGAAAAATTCTAAGAATTTGAAACAGATTTTAAGATTCTAAAAATTTTTTCTATAGATTGAATGTATCAGATTGTTAGAAAAAAAGTTTGCGTTTAGAAAGTTTAGAAAAATTATTTTATTCTTTTAATTCCTGAACATTATGTGGCGATAAGATATAAAATATTTTTGAAAAAAGATACTAAAAAAAACTATACAAAATATTTCTTCAAACCATTTACTTTGACAGTAAAAATAATGTAAAAATATATTTATTCTATGTATATAAATATAAAAAAAAATAAGCTACACACTAGTAGTCTCAAGGGCTTTCGTGTCTGTCTTGAAAACCCAGTGACATTTAAATACGCGACCTCTCATCCATTGTAACTCACACTAACCAAGAATAGAAATGTTTGACATTCTTTTCATTTTTAGCTAAAAAACTCTCTCTCTAAAACATGCTGAGCATACAAAAAAAAAAAAAAAAAACAAGATATAAAAATATTTTAAATATTTTGAACGTTTGACATTTTAATCAAGCGCCTCAGTTGTGTTACTTAGACGGTTGGTGTGGTCGCTTGGTATGATTTCAATGGTGGTGAGACGGTTTGTTTGGTGATATTTTCACATTCATCACCATCAACTTCATTATTATCATCATGCTGCCATACAACATAATTAAAATGATAATAAAAATGCAAATGATTATGTTTCTTTTAGTCATAACTATTAAATACAAAAATAAAAACTCTCGTTCTATTTATTTTGTTAAATTAATGCGTCATGAATAATGAATAATTTTTAAGCTCGAATTGCTTAAAAGGTCAACCTGGACTGGGGTAATAATTGTCATGATTAAAGCCAAAGAAATTCAAACTATCGTAGTAAACCCAATGTTTAGGTAAATATTTATAAAGGAATTTACATTTCCAATTGTTGTTATAGGGTTAAAGATGATGTTGTTTTTGTGGTATTTTTCATTGGCTAGAAAATCAACGCACAACAGACAAAGGAACGAAAAATTGTTTTAAGGGTGCAGCCTGCTATACCTAATACCAAAAAATTGAAAAAAATTTAATGCATAGTAACTTTTTCCAAAAATGCCACACAAAAATTTAAAAATTTTGAAATTTCAGTACGATAATTTTGTGGATACGTATTATTGAAAAAACAATTTCGGTTTTTATATGGCTCTAAATCAGGCTATCCCCTTAATGCGTTGTAATGCCACAGGCAAACAAAATGTCAATATTGACATTTGATTTAACAAGATGTGAGTGGAAAACATTAAATAAAGGAGGGATTTTTTTTTTGCATTTTAAATAAACAGAACGTTTGATTAAAGTTTTATGTTTAATTAAATTTAAACAAAGATATTCATAAAATATTAAAAATAAAAATAAATAAGCCAAAAAGTATGCAACAATTTGGTGTACTTATTCAGACACAAATAAGTAGGCAATGTTAAAGATAACAGAAAATTATATAAACAAATTGTATATTATTAACTTTAACTTGAATCACAGACTTTTTAAAAAAAAAAAACAAAAATTTAAAAGACGTTTATAATGTAAAACTGTTCCCAACTAGAACCATTATTTTCACTGGAAATTTTTTAAGAATTTGCTATATAGAGCATTATTAAGTATCCGAGATATTCGCTCTATAGTTATAAATACTACTTTATTATAATTTCCAATTTTGTTCTTTATAACGTCCCAGGTAGAAAAATACGAAGGGGGCTAGAACAGGCAAAGCACCAAAAGGCGTGGTATAGTACTTGGCAATATTACACTCGCAACGCCAAAATGTTAAAATTGTTACAACACGCTGAAAAAAAACGCCATGCTGAAAATATAATATACAGGTAATATACATATATTTGGAAACGCTGTAAGTTACATATGCCGCATTTATAATACAATATATTTGTCTACAAATATAATATGATTGCTTGTAAACATATATATATTTGAATCCTTTCAAATGAATCCATCGGCAAACATATATATGTTTATAACTATTATGTTTGCATCCCACAAGTATAATTAATAATGATAAAATAACAATTGCAAATATATGTTAATTTAGGTGGGAATATACCAATATTACAATGTTTGCCTGGAAACATGTGTATTATCACCATAAATACTTGGAAATATACTTTAAATATACACTCAGAATATTATGTAGTTAAATGTTTGTAGTTTAATAAAAAAGTTTTCCGTTCCATTTAAAAATAAAGGAAAATACATTTATTTTTCAAAGAAATATCTATATTAACTTTTTTATACATTTATTCGAAATAATTTACTATCATTTACCGATTTTTTTCAGTTTCATTTATTTTTTTCATTTGTTTGAAATTTAATAAAAATTTACCCACAAAACGGAAACTTGTGGTTTATTTGTGTCCGTAACAGTTATTACAAATTTAAATTTTGTTTGCTGTCTGTTTCAAAAAAAAAAATATATTCAAAAAATTTCAATTTGTTTTTTTTTATTTAAATTGGTTATATATATACAAAATTTTTCAATACAATTTACAAGAACTTCATAAACACACATACATATACAAATACATTCACACAAAAAGTGTTTATAGCTTCATATGCATACATACATTTTGTATTGTACGAGTATATTAAAAAAAAAAAAATACACAAACGGAAATAATTTCAAATAAATGAAAAAAACATTAATTTTTTAAGGATTGGTGGGTAAAATTTTGACATTTATTTTAACTGATTATATCAGTTGTTTCTTACGGATGTGTCAGTTGATTAAACAACATTTAAAAATAAATAACAAATGGCATTTAATTTAAATGAAAATTAAGTAGACCGGTTTTTAAATGAAATATCATTTCTTTTAAATGATATTTTCAGTTATTTTAACTAACTAACTTTTTTAAGTGTACATATGGTAGTTTCTAAACAAATATATATTTACCTGTTAACATATTCAAAAATTTATTTTTTCTGCGTGAAGGTGGTGCCGACAGGGGGTAACATACCGATTCCAGGTGAAACACAGTATAGGTCTTAAGGTGACAGGGACAGGAATTTTTATTTAAAAGAGCCGGTCGATTTCGAAAGGCGTCGTCATAGGTGGTGACCAATTGCTACAGTTAAGACATCAATTAACATGTCACAGGACTAAACCAAACGAATAGCTCACTTAACTGGCCTAAAGGAACAAGTCAATCAACCAACATAAAATGTTCTGATACACAACAGAGAACTGCAAAATCAACTTTTTTCTTGATTTAATCATGCACAAAAATTCTTGTTCACATTTAATAATTCAACAAAATTCACTGTAGAATGAAAACAGCATCATGTTACTGAACGCGTAATTGGGATCAGTGTGAATCATCTGTCGATTATGTTTACTGCAAATTTAATCACTCAGCGTTAAATAAATCAGAAAAAACAACAAATAACGCGTATGAGTGTATTCATAATTAAAACAAAATAGAAACACATTTCATAAATGATATTGTTTACATTAGGGTGGGACTTAAATCAGCTTTTTTCGAATTTTTTTTAGTAATACAATACTAAAAATATTCTTCTTTGTGAAATAAAAATATTTTTTTGGAAAAAAATTTTGGTCGATAGCTCAGGCTTGCCTAATCCGGAAACATTTAAATATTGTCTTAATTTTTTTCATCTATTTTGATTGAAAAATAAGGCAATATTTAACTTTAACCGGATTGGGAGAGCCTGAGATATCGACCTAAATTAAAAAAAAAATAAATCACAAAGAACAATATTTTTGGTATAACTAATAAAAATTTTAGACCCACCCTAATTTATGAAATGTGTTTCTACAAAACCATCCCCTTTTTATAGATAAGAAACTATTTTGTGTTAATTATGAATACACACATACGCGTTATTTGCTGCTTTTTCTGATTTATTCTACAACAAAATAATTATTAACTGAAACGAACAGAATAAAATCAATGGTTTAACAACGACCGATGATTATAAATCAGTGACAAAACAATTTGCACGTCGTTTGATTGATTTAAAACCATCAACAAATATGTGTGTTGATGTATATTCATCGTTTGAACGCAAACACATATTTATTATTGTGTTGATTGCGTATGAACGTTTTGCAATCAGCAAATGCAGTTCTCTGATACACACCGGTTACATTTCATATGTTAGACTTTGTGATTTCACTCCGAACTTCCGTAAAAGAGATCATGTCATCGTTTTCGTTCATTTTGTGAAATAAGAGTTTTAAGAAACCTTTACAAAATTAAAAGTTTTTAGCTTTAATTACAAAGTAACAAATATATGCGATCTTGAATTTATAAAAAAAAGAGCGCCACTAGTATATGAACCATTATTCCAATTTCCAATGTCTTGAATGAGCATGATTGGCAATTTGTGTAATTTGGTTCAAAAGATTTAAGTATTTTTGCGGGAAGTTCTTCTTCATTACTTTAATATGAAGCAAGGTGTGACCGAAAGTCATCGAATCTTAGTGAAAGATTAAAGCGAGCATGCTCTATCTGAAGCCAAGAAACGGCCGGGTGAACCCAAAAAGTTTGAAGACAAAGAACTGGAATCATGTGGAAGAAAAAGCCATTGGATTGATTCAAAATCAAAGAAACTGGGCTCCATACGAGTTGAAGCCGCGCAACGTCGATAGGCGATTTTTCGCTAGTGAATAACTCCTCGAAAATAGTTTAAGTCGCGCGACGTCGAAAGGCGATTTTTCCATCGTGAAGAGATCCTCGAAAGCCAAAAAAAAAGGAAGGGTTTTTGCATCTAATTGTGATGGCGTGAAAAGTGGATCCACTATGACAACCCCTAGCGCAAAAAGTCATGGCTGTTGCCTTATGGTCTGTATTTGGTAGGACCAGCGTGGCGTGATCTACTACGAGCTGGTCAAACCGAATGAAACAATCACGGGAGAACGCTATTGGACTCCACGCATGCGTTTGAGCCGGCCACTAAAGCAAAAATGGCTGGAATACAAAGTTACACCCAGAGAAAAGATTGCTTGGAATTCGATCAAAACCATTAACATTTATTTGTAAGAATTTTATTTTATTTAGAAAAAAACATATAATCCATTTTTTTTAGCAAAATATGACATTGGGAATTAAAAAAAAGAAAATCGAAGTGAAAAAGAATACTATTATCAAATAATTAGTATTTTCAATCAACTTTACAAAAAAAAAATTGGTTTAGAAATTGTGTACAGTAGAAGCTACTACTTATTTAGTGAATTTACTGGAAAATTAGTACAATCTATTAAATTTATTAATAAATTGTCGATATTCAAAAATGGTAACTACAATTGCAGTTATCCTGATATAATATATCATTAAATTAGGATTTCAGTTGAACCAACTGAATTCTATCGATTATACTAAAGATTGGTATTTGTAAACGAATTTTCTGCTATATTTATTTTCCTAAAAAATTATTTAAATTCAAAATTAGTCATTAAAATTGTTTGTGGGCTAGTGGGTAGAGAGCAAGCCTAGTACTCCTAATTTCCTAGTTCAAATCCCGGTTAAGGCAAACATTTAATATTTTTTTTAATTAAAATAAAATGTTCAAATGTTTAAATAACAAATATATCAAAGAAAATTAAATCAAATTGTGGTGCAGTTCTCAGGTTCAATGCCGGAAAAATCTAAAAATATTTTTTTTAAATAAAATTTTGTGGAACATAATAATATTTTTGTGGAATATAAATATTAAACTAGACAACTGAATATTGGTTTTCACAACTAAAAATATAATTTAATATGAAGATAGTTATCGTAACCGCCAGAATTCTATTGGCAACAAATTCGTTGGCCACTGGGTGTACAAAAAGGGATTTCGAAGCAAGACAACACTCGACCATATGTTGCAAGACCAGTCAAGGCCTACTTTAAAACGCGGAATTGGGAAGTCCTACCCCTCACGCCGCATGCTCCAGACATCGCTGCTTCCGACTACTACTCGTTCGGGTCAATTACACATGGCAGAAGTTCACTTCATATGAACAATGCAAAAAAATGAGTCGATGATTGGATTGCCTCCAAAGACGAGTCGTTCTTCCAAGCTGGCATCCGAAATAAAGATAAAAAGATGGGAAAAACTTGTGGCCAGCTATGGACAATATTTTGAATAATACACTTTAAATAGTAACTAAAAATCTAATTTAAAAGAAATGATATTTCATTTAAAAACCGGTCTACTTAATTTTCATTTAAATTAAATGCCATTTGTTATTTATTTTTAAATGCTGATTGATCGACTGACACATCCGTAAGAAACAAATGATATAATCAGTTTAAATAAATGTCAAAATTTTACCTACCAATTCCTTAAAAAATAAATGTTTTTTTTTCATTTTTTTGAAATTGTTTCCGTTTTTGAATTTCTTGTTTTTTTAATATGTATGCATATGAAGCTATAAACACTTTTTGTGTGAATGTGTTTGTGTATGTATGTGTGTTTATGAAGTTCTTGTAATTTTATTTATTTATTTATTTATTTTTATTTATTTTATTAAACGTATAATTACGAATTATGTCTTAATACCCTAGCACTAGCAACGAAGGCTTTCGGCTCGTTGTAGCGAAAACAGACCAGAACCTCTGGTGGGAATCGAACCCACGACCCCCGCACTGATAAGCTAGCACGCTACCAACTAGCCTACCGGGGCGCTCAAATATAAAAAAAGTTAATATAGATATTTGTTTGAAAAATAAATGTATGTTCCTTTATTTTTAAATGGAACGGAAAACTTTTTGATTAAACTACAAACAGTTAACTACATAATATTCTGAGTGTATATTTGTAACCAATTTTGCATAAAAAATTCATAAATTTTGTAAAAACAAAAAACGCTCATTTTTAATTCAAGGTCCCATAGGAATATGTTTTTGTTAAAGATCAAAAATGTTTATTACAAGTTTGATGATATAAATATATTTTTTTATAACTAATTTATTTTTTTGAGCTTAAGGTTCGTTTTTTACAAAAATATATTATTTATTTTTAAATATTTCGCTACTCCATTGTGTAGCATCTTCAGAATACACAATGTTTTAGGCAAAAAGATTTTTAAACTTCTTTTATTCAAAATTTAAAAAAAAAAAACAGCCTAATAGATTTACTGTTGCATAACAAACATAAAGTTAAATTTTATTAATTTTATTTTGTATAAATTTGCTGTAAAAATCCTTGTTGTTTATTTTGACAAATCATTTTTTCTGGTTTATTGAATTCTTGAAATTTATTGTTTAGATAATAATATTACACGAATCACCTGTTTGTTATAGTCAATTTTGGGAAAATAAATTCAATAATAAAAGATAAATATATTTAAAATTCTACAATCAATATGCGAATAAAAATAAAATTTCATATTAAATATAAGGATGTGACAAATAAAAAAAATTAACAACAAAAAAAAAAAATGATTCCTTTTCGACAAACATTGTAAATAAATCTAAATGATATCCTGTTTTGTCATGCTTATTGTGTGGCAATGTACAGTGGGATTTATGAAATAAATGGTGAAGTTTGCACAAACTCAAAATTAATTTTGAACTCAATGTTAAATCAATATCACCACTCAAACTTAAAATCATGAATTGTCATGAAAAATATACTCTAGCAAAAGTACACTCACAGTAAATTTTCTCTTACCGACTGTAGTTTATTTAAAAAACAATGTTTTTAAATCAAGAATCAATTGAAATTCATAGAAATATATTTTTTAACTATTTGAATCAGTCATTTAAAAAAAAAAATATGAAAATTTACAGACATTCAGTAGGAGTTTATATTTTCTATTAAATGTAAAATGTTATGTTTTTAATTTCCAGAAATATAAATTCATAAAATTCCTTTTTGTTTTTTTTTTTTCAAAACTAGTTAATTATATACAAAATTATTTCAATAAAAATTACAAGAAATTATTCAAGTATTAATACACACATAGAAAATAAAAATATATACCTCTGTGTGTGTGTTCTGTTTTGTAAAATTACATACAAATAAAAAAAATGTTTCAATTTGAAAAACAAACCACAAAAATTCCTTTTTTCTACTATTTTTAGTTAAAAATTGATGGTTATTTTGAACGACCTTCGATTGATTTCACTACTTTTGTCGATTATTAAACAATGATTGAAAATATAATGAAAAATTAGTAGTCCTCTTTTTCGATTAATTTAATATATATGTTAGATTATTTTTAACGAAAAAATATTGAGAGTGTAAGTAAAGTATTTTTATGAAACTTAATCTTACTTTCAAATAAAATTATTTTAAAAAAAATGTTAGACTTATTTAAAAGCAAGTAAACTAAAGACCTATAATGTGACTGCTTAATCAGGGTTTAAATGTCATTTTTAATAATAATAACATCCTAAATTCTATACTTTAACCAGATGTTTACAAATTAGATATTTTGTGCAATTTTAGTTTCGTTATCCCCACTGTTCGCTTTAAGGATGTGAATGTTTACCTGTGCAGGTGTATTAGTTACACATTGTTTAACCATTTATGCATGGGAGATTAATAATATCAGAGATGGAAAATTGTAAGAATTTTTTCAGTACTTTTTCACTGCGCCATCATTTTGGTACAGTTTCATAAATTAAAAGAATTTGTATGGAAAAACTCCATAAATTTTTGTTTATAATTACAAAAGTATTAACTCTTTGATGCCTCCCAGCTGCCTTTAGGCACAATTTAAAAAAAAAGTTGAATAGCAAACATCAATAAATTTTCCTTGTACAAAATTCAATTTAGAACCGAAAAAGAGTTAAAGTAGAAATTTCATTAACCTAAAACTAAATGATTAGATTTAATAGGATCTATTTAGATATTATTTCAACTACACTCAAAAAAAAATGACATGAACTTAAAATTAATACAAAATTTCTTCTAAAATTTTCCTCCATATAAGTAAAATTTTATCAAAAATTAGAAAAATTTTCTTAAAATTAATAAAAATAGTTTATATACTCAGAAATAGTTCATATCCTTGCTAAGTAATATGTTTTGATTTTAGGAAAAATAAAAACAAGTATACATAATAAATAAAAATTTATCAATATAATAAAACTATTTTTAGTTTAATTTACTTCCATTTGTTCAAAAAATGTTTCTAACTTAAAATGAGAAATTACTTAAACTCAATGTGTGTTCATTTTTGTTTCGCCAGTAGTAAAATAAACTAAATTTTAGAAAGCCATTTCTAAATTCAGTTTTAAAGTCTACCACTTTCTAATTCTTAAGAATTGTTTTCTAAAAATTAGTTCAGGCAATTAAAAACAAAAAGTAATACATTTTTTCCTATGTAATAATAAAAATTTATTTGATTTTAGAAACTGATGAATTATTTCTAGGGAGAATTTTCAAGCAAATTAGTTCAAATAAGTTTTAAGAATTTTAATAAAATATTTTTTTTAAGTAAAAGTTTTCTAAATAAAAAAAAACTTCAGTAAATTTAATTTTTGTTGGAAAACGTTAAACTTATTTTCAATGTTTTTTTCCAAAAAAAACAAAAGAGTTAATTTAATTTAATATAAAAATTATTATTTAAGAAAACAAATTTAAGTATTCATTTAAAACAATTATCGTACATGATTCTAATTTTTGGGTAGTGAGTCAAAACTCGCTACCGTGCCTATCTCAAATCTTAACAGTCTTATACATTTAACTTTAATTAGGTTAAAATATATTTTAAAATTTTGTTAGTAAAAGGTAAAATATTTCGAAATTGCGCTTTTGATCGCATTTTATACATATCATCATAATGGCTTTCCTATAATTACGTTGCGCCTATTAAACTTTATGTTTATCAAGGGCACTAAAATTATATTTTCACTTAATAAAAAAAAAAAGAAGTTAAATTTGTATTTAAGTTTAAGCTTAAAAAAAGTCATAAAATAAACTTATGTAACTGTGATTTTTTGTATTTTTCAACAATTTCCTTAAATTAGTTAATTTAAGAAGACAAAGGACCCCAGTGGTCCTTAGCTATAGATGCCGTGTGTCACTAAGGGCGTCCGTATTTGTAGTTCTCTCACGGAGAACCATTAATTAACTACGAAAAGGATCTGATTTTGTCAAAATTTATTACGTTTAACTTTTTGATAATGAAAATTTAATTTATATATCAAATACATGAGTTTGGTATAATTAATTAATTAAGAGCAGTATCCTTACAAAACGGAAGTCCTCCGAAAGAGGAAAAAATACTTATGAACTGAGTGTAAAGTACTTTAAAATATATGGTACAAAAGGTAATACCTTTACAGTTTCATATTTATTGGAGTTTTTAATAAATTTAAGAATAATTTTCTCTTAAAAGAAGTGCTATTTAACTTGATGTTAGAAAATATTTTAATATTTTTAGGGAGTTAAGTTCTAGTTTTTAGTAAAAAAAAATTATCTAATGAATTTAAATAAAACAAAAATTTTTCTTAAATGCAAAGAAAACATTGCCTAACAGTAAAATTTAAGATGATGTATGAACTAAATAGGAGGAAATTTTACTGTTATTTAATAAAAATTTAGTTCTCAATTTTACTAAATTGTTCTAAAGTTTGGAAATTTTGACCAAATTTTAAGTCAAATTTTTTTCTTTATTTCAAGGAAAATTTTAATAAATTTTGGTTAAAAGTGTCTTTGGTGCTGTTTAATTTCAATTTTTTCTTTAAAAAAGTTATTTTTTCTAAATTCTAGTTATTATTTTTTTTTGGTTAGGTTACGTCTGCTATTAGATCTGATTATATATATAACAAGACAGGCAAATGTGATACATTTTATGGCCATTTTATATGCCAAACCTCTTCATAGTTAAAGGGATTATATCTCATGCCAGATCGGTTCATATCAAAAAAGATATGCTTAATTTTGTAATGTCTTTGTTAAAAGAAAAAATTTAATTTTGTAATTGTTTTTTGTTTTGATTTAAGTTTAAAGTTTTATGTCTTATAATTCCAGATCAATTTGTATCGCATTATACATATATTGTGCACCAGACCTTAATAGATTTTGATCAGATCACATCTAATTAGATCTGATCAGATCAGCACCCCATTCTTGTATCTGATGCGAGAAGATTCCGTATCGAGAAATGCATGGTCACCCTACTTTATACAAGAAGACCTTATAAGGTTATTTTTTGTACACCTTTAACTTTAAAAGCTGTGGACATATTTACTTTTAAAAAATATCTTATAAGATAGAGAAATAATATTATTACAGCGCATTATTAACTTCTTTAGTTTAAAAAAATATTTAATTGTCTATTACTCACCCTGTAGAAAGCAGAACAATGTTGCATTTTACATGTCTCATGCAAAAACTTTATCGATGCAATTAATACAGAAACAAGATGCAAATTTTGTATACAGATATTAATATATAACGACACATTTGAAAAGTAATAAAAATTTACTAAAAGACCTTGATAGTAAACACAAAATAAGTCCGAAGTTTCGTCATCAAAAGTAAATAATGACTTGGTTCCAGCAGTATTTGCTTTTACTAAATAAAATATGGCGATTTTCGTGTTTTAAATCCAGCCTGTATGCAGTCTTGCCTATTATTAGCTTAATTTGTTACCTTCTTTTTTCAACAAATTATCATCTTATTCGACATTGCTGTATTGGGAAACACTTGAGTAGAATTTAGAAAATACCAATTTTCCATCCCTGACAAGGGAACTCTCTCAAGTGAGAACTCCGATTGAGCTGAAATTTGGATATGCTATAAATGGGACAAAACTAAACAACACATACATATTATTTATGTTTTGAATACATCTTTGCCACATGTAGGCAATATTTGATAAATAGGTGGAAAAATGGCGCCGAAAAAGTCCAGAAAGTCCAGGAATAAAACGAATATTGAAAAAAGTCAAAACACCCTCTCACTAAAATTGAATGATCTAAAAAAAAGAATATAAATTTAACTAAAATCATATAAATCTCTCTATATAACGGGAAAAAATTATTGTGTTTTAATAAACAACACAACGTAAAAATGGGATCGTATATGAACAAATTTAATTATATTTGAACTTCTATATGATCGTGTATGGATATAGCTGAGCATATATGACTATACATTGTTCATTGTATGACCATATATGGTTTCATATATAACCATATATGTTAAGATCCAAAATTTATGGATATATGACTGTAAATAATCATATATATACTCTTATATGAACATACACGGTCATCGAAATTTCTTCAATTCCATATCCAAGCATATATAATCATATATTATACCATATGTGGTCATATATTAACCTATATATGATTATATATACCAATATATTATCATATATACACATATATAATCATATATATTCATATACCATCGAATTTTCACTTGGGACATAGAGATTTTAGCACGATTGTGCATGCCTTTCCCATACATCTTTAAAATACCTTACATTTGATAAAAAATTTATATATGATTGCTTTGGGAAAAATAAAAATCATATATAATAAAATTAAAAAAGTTTTACTCCCCTTTTCCCACCCTGTTTACCATCCAAATATAAGATTCGACCGAAAATAAAAATTATCAAATAAATTTATCTCCTCTTCAAGAAAAATGTATCTCCTCCTTTCACATATTAAAATTTCAGCGCAATAAGAATTCTCACCTAGGTGTGTTCCCCTGTGAGTGATATTGAATTAAATAAAAAAAAACAACAACATCGACACACATGTAGGATTATAAATTTTGTGAACGTAATATAAATTGCATAAATAATTCCTTTATTCTTATCCTTGTGAGCTTTGTGTGGTTGTATTCATTTCATCTGCTTTAAGATAAATAATATGACAATGTCATACAATCATCATATAAAATAGAATGCATGAAAATTTGCTGATGCATAAAAGAAAGAATTTTCGAATACAACAACAAAAACGTTTGACTATGTCATTATAAATGTGTGCATTAGGGTGGCAACTTTGGTTTTTCTTTTCTTATACGCGGGCGAAATATTGTACTACTTGGTTTAAAACGGTTGTGGTGAATATTACATTTTATAAAAATTAAATTTTGCTGAATTTATAAAAAATGTCAATTTTTAACGAAATTTTTGTGTTATCTAGAAAACTGTTTCAGTAATTTCAAAAGTTTTTACATTCTTGTTCAGCATATAAAATTTTATGTGCCGGAAGACATAAATATTTTTTTTTTTTTATTCCGAAACTTGGACCTCAAAGTTTGTGTGAGAAGTGGCACAATAATCTGCTTGGGTTTCGTTCAATTGAGAAAAAAATATTTCTTCATATATTTCATTGCCATGAACAGGGGAAAATTAAACGAAACTTTTTTTTGGAAAAGATATTTAGTTCCCTTACAGCGATTGAAGATACATTAAAATAAAAATGATCTAGAATTTAGAAATATTAACTTATTAAGAGGAAAAGTTGAAATGAAAACGGCGCCAAAGATACTTTTTACCTATATTTAATAAAATTTTTCTTGAAATTAAGAAACAAATTTTACTTAAAATTTGTTCAAAATTTCTAAATTATAGAAAAATGTTACTATAGAGAACTAAATTTTATTAGAAAACAGTCAAATTTCCTCCTAATTAGTTCATACATTATCTTAAATTTTACTGTTAGTTAGGAAATATTTCCTTGGTTTTAAGAAAAATTTTATTTAAGTTCATTAGATAATTTTTTTTACTAAAAACTAGGATTTAACTCCCTAAAAATAAGAAAATATTTTCTAACAACAAGTTAAATAGCACTTCTTTTAATTGAAAATTATCCTTATCCTACTTCTATGGTAAAGGTAATATATTTTACCATATATTTTAAAGTACTTTACACTAATTGAGTAAGTATTTTCCCACTTTCAGAGGACTACTGCCTTGTAAGGACACTGCTTTTAACTTTTTTTTTGGAAAACAAGCTTTTTGCTATACACACGGCATCTATGGCTAAGGAAACTGGGGGTTCTTTGTCTTCTTAAATTAACTAATTTAGGGAAATTGTTGCAAAACTAAAAAATATCACAGTTACATTTTTTGTTATTATTGGGAAATGGAAAAATGTCATAAGTTTATTTTATGGGATTTTTAGCTTAAACTTTATTTGACATATACAAATTTTAACTTTTTTTTATTATTAGGTGAAAAAATTGTTCGATAAATAAAAATTTTAATTAGCGCTACGTCAATTATAGGAAAGCCATTATGGCGTAATTTACAAAATATGCTTGCGATATTTTGTATTGCAGTCAACAAACAAATTAATTACATAAAAGCGCAAATTCGAAATTTTTGAAAATTTATCTGAACTAAGTTGCATGAAAATTTTCCTTAGAAATAGTTCATCAGTTTCTAAAATCAAGAAAATATTAATTATTACAGAGGAAAAGATGTAATACTTTTTGTTTTTAATTGCCTGAACTAATTTTTAGAAAACAATTCTTAAAAATTAGAAAATATTATATTTAAAAACTGAATTTGAATTTTACTACTCGCGAACAAAAAATGAACACACATTAAGTTCAAGTACTTTCTCGATTTAAGTTAGACACATTTTTTGAACTAAATGGGAGTAAACTATGTCCTAAATTTATTTATTTTTTTTTTTTTTTTTTTGAACTAAACTTAATTTTATTACATTTGAGTATGCGAACTTCTTAAAACTAAGATGTTTTTTCTTAAAATTAATAAATTTTTATTTAATTGACTTGTGCTTTTTCCTAAAGTCAAGAAATATTACTTAGGAAAAATATGAACAATTTCTGAGTATATAAACTATTTCGTTTTTCCTCAAATTTAGGAATTTTTATTCTTTTTAAAAAAATTTTTCTAAGTTTTAATCAAATTTTACTTAAATTGAGGACAATTTATAAACTATTTTGAGGGAAATTTTTTATTACACTTTAGTTCATGTCTTTTTTTATAGAAAATTTTCATGGCGGATCTTTAGTAAATCACATTTGTAAATTATGTCCTAAATTTATTTATTTTTTTTTTTTTTGAACTAAACTTAATTTTATTACATTTGAGTATGCGAACTTTTTAGAACTAAGATGTTTTTTCTTAAAATTAATAAATTTTTATTTAATTGACTTGTGCTTTTTCCTAAAGTCAAGAAATATTACTTAGGAAAAATATGAACAATTTCTGAGTATATAAATTATTTCGTTTTTCCTCAAATTTAGGAATTTTTATTCTTTTTAAAAAATTTTTTCTAAGTTTTAATCAAATTTTACTTAAATTGAGGACAATTTATAAACTATTTTGAGTGAAATTTTTTATTACACTTTAGTTCATGTCTTTTTTTATAGAAAATTTTCATGGCGGATCTTTAGTAAATCACATTTGTAAATTATGTCCTAAATTTATTTATTTATTTTTTTTTTTTTTTTTTGAACTAAACTTAATTTTATTACATTTGAGTATGCGAACTTTTTAGAACTAAGATGTTTTTTCTTAAAATTAATAATTTTTTATTTAATTGACTTGGTTTTTTCCTAAAATCAAGAAATATTACTTAGGAAAAATATGAACAATTTCTACGTATATAAACTATTTCGTTTTTCCTCAAACTTAGGAATTTTTATTCTTTTTAAGAAAATTTTTCTAAGTTTTAATAAAATTTTACTCAAATTGAGGACAATTTATAAACTATTTTGAAGGAAATTTTTTATTACATTTTAGTTCATGTCTTTTTTTATAGAAAATTTTCATGGCGCATCTTTAGTAAATTACATTTGTGAATTTTTGGCAAGAAACAAGGAAATTGTGCGTTGACGTGCTTATTAATGATGTCTAAACACACAATTGAAATGTTGTTGACTTTTATTTTTTGTATTTAGCTCAATACATAATTTTATTTTTAATCAGGACACCCTAGTACGATCTGAACCAGAAGTCCTTCAAAGCTTTTTAAATTGACTAAGCAGCAACAAGGTAGTTTAAATTCGTTACCCGGTCCTTTAGTTCGGTGTGTGTGTGTGAATATATATGAATATGTGTTGGTATGTGCACATTTATTTGAATAATATAATGGAATTTTGTATTTTGATATTGCTGCTATTGTTGTTCCAAAATACGGTGTTCACACAAAAAGTACAAGATGAAATTAATATTTGTCTGTTTGCATCAAACTGTATGTGTAGTTTGTGTCATACATGGCACTAATGAATTGATTGGACTAATTAATGATTTCGTTACCATTGCATTGATAACAATTGTAAATGAAATAAATTTCCTAACTGATTGCTTTATTATTTCTGTATAAAGCTACTTTGTTAGTTTTAAAAACGTATTAATTTTTTCATTTATTTTAATTACACTCTAAAATATGCTTGAAAAATTACTACTATAAAATGGGCAAAGTTTAATGTAATATTACGAATATTCGGTAAATATAAACACCAAATGCGTAAAACTTTTTTGTGCACACTTTCATACAATAATGCACACACAGTATTTTTAGACAATATTTGTTTACAATTAAACACATTTTGCCTAAAATTAGTATTGTTTTGTCAAATAAAAATTTTACGCACAAAGATTATAAATATACTAACTTATAGTAGTAAAAAATAATATGACATTTTGATAAAATTTTCAAACCTAAAAATAGATTCATTAGTTTTTTAAATTTATCAATTATTTGAAATTTCTAAACAATAAATTTATTGTTTTTTATTGCAAAACAAAAATTTTTTTGCTTTATATTTCACACTCACCAAAAAAAAGTCTGCAACGGCAACTGAAAATTTTGCTGTTATTACCGGAAATTCTGCTAATTTGAGCCCAGCGGTATTTTTTGCTAATCTTAGCAACACATGTCTGCTGACGTGTAGTACAATCAAATTAGTAGAAAAATTAGTAGCCGCTACTAAATTTTAGTAGACTTTTTGTAAAGTGGAATTTAAAATCTGTTTGCTAAAATCAGCAAAAAAAATTACTAAATACTATTAATATTAGTACAAAGTTTTAGATTTATTTTTTTATCGAGCATCAAACATTTTAATTATATTTTTTAAAAAATGTTTTATACAAAATGAAAAAACAAAAAAAATCAAAGGCTTAAAAATCTTAAAAATTCTTAAAACATAAACGAATTTATCATTTTGTTTTAATTTGGTAATTTCTGTTTTGAAAAATATTTTAGTAAATTTTTTTTTTTACTTTTAATTTGAAATTTAAATTGTTGTTAGGGCTGATTTTTAGAAATAAAAAAACTTTAAGTGCTATTTTAAGAGGATGTCCTATTTTTAGATATGAGTCGGTATCTTCACTTCTAATCCCTTTTTTAATCCTATGTAATATTTTAGGGCAATTTAAGTTTGTATTAGAAATAACATTTTCTTTAATATCGACTTTTTTAAAATTAGTAATTTTTTTTTGCTAATTTTAGCAAATCGGTTTTCAAAAATTTGTAAAATGATTTCTGAAATTAGCAACGAAAATTTGTAGATATTCTGTAAAAACTCTGTAATTTGTAAAATGTAAATAGCAAAAAGATTTGCTAAATAATATTTTTTTTACCAAAAATCAGTACAAAAAGAGTAAAGTGGGATTGAAAACCGTTTACACATTTTTCTACTAACTTTTTTTTTCAGAGCGCATGGTAGAAAATGTTCACATATGTACATTTACAGGAAAATCGTGTTTCTTTACGCACAAATTTGATGAATTTACTTTTTAATTTTAAAATTTTATTGAATTTTTACGCACTTTTAATGTAATTTTACCTATTTTATGTTCATCAACTTACGCATAATGTGTGTAATTTTATTTCATTTATTCACACAGAGTAAATTTACTCAACTTATAGTAGGAGTACAGTTTCCAAATAAAAGCTGGGTAAATTTCAACAGAAATTAATTAGAGTGTAGGTTTTTTGTTCATACCTATTAAATGGTAATGATTTTGTTTTTTTTTTTTCATTTGCATTAGTGTAATGAAATTTTAATGGTAATGAAAAATTCCCAAGTACGATTTGTGTATCGTATGGAATTTTATTGTACACGTTATTGATTTCCAAAAAATTAATATTAGAAAAGAAAAAGAAATATTTATATTGCATGCATGAAAATATGCATGCATACAATAAAAAATTTGTAGTGTAGTATTAGTATTATTACACTCAAAATAATATGTCAGAGGGAATAATTAAAAATTCAACTTATTTTACAGAAAATTTTATTATTTTCCTGCATAAAAAAAATATATTGAATTCTTCCCAGTAAACACTTTTATAACCAAATAACTGAATATATAAAAGTTTTTACTTCAGAAATAAGTACTTATGTTTGTAAGACAAAGTCATTTTTTTAAGCATTCACTGCCGTATGTTTATTAAATTACAAAAATATTGTCAACTGCTTATTTTGTTCATTACTTTATGAGTAAGCCTTATTCTTAACATACTTGTAATCACTTATTTGTAACTGCTTATTTGCTTACAAATAACTGCTTATGTTGGTAACTACACAGAGAAAACAGATACATTGTGACAACAACCGAATCTCTTGCCAACTGAATATGTTAATTGCAGCAACCTAATTACTTAGTTGTCCCAACCAAATGTTTTCCTGATACAATTGAAATATTTGGTTTTCACCGAAATTCTGTTGCGTTAACCGAATTTCGGTTGCGACAAACAAATAAATCGGTGGCTCCAACTAAACCATTCAGTTGGAACCAAATTCCATTGTACAAGAACTAAAAATTTATCCGAAATTTCCTTTGAAATAGTTTAAAAGCTTTTCTAAATTTAAGTAAAATTTTATTAAAACTTAGAAAAAACTTCTTAAAATTAATAAAAATGCCTATGTTTAGGTATAAACGAAATAGTTTATATACTCAAAAATAGTTCATATCATTCTTAAGTAATATTTCTTCATTTTAGGAAAAAAAAAAGTCAAATAAAAATTTATTAATTTTAAGAAAAAACATCTTAGTTTTAAGAAATTTGCATACTTAAATAAAATAAAAAATCAGAACATAATTTACTCCCATTTAGTTCAAAAAATGTGTCTTAACATAAAATGAGAAATTACTTGAACTTAACGTGTTTTCAATTTTTTTACCCTAGTAGTAAAATTAACTAAATTTAAAAAAGCCATTTCTAAATTCAGTTTTTAAGTCTATCACTTTCTAATTTTTAAGAATTGTTTTCTTAAAATTAGTTCAGGCAATTAAAAACAAAAAGTAATAATATTTTGACTTTGTAATAATAAAAATTTATTTGGTTTAAGAAACTGATGAACTATTTTTAAGGAAAATTTTTAAGCAATTTAGTTCAGATAAAATTTAAAAATTTTATTAAAACCTTTTTTTTTAAGTATAAGTTTTCTTATTTTTGAAAAATAATAAATTTAGGTATAGGTTTATTTTTTTGTTGGAAAACGTTTAAATTATTTTCAATATTCTTTTCCAAAAAAAAAAAAATCAATTAAAAACAAACTAGTTACTAGTTTTCGTAATTTTCAAAAAAAAAAAAATATTATTAAAGGAAACAAATTAAAGTAAACATTCAAAAAAATTATCGTAAAAAATTTTGAATTTGCGCTTTTATGTAAAAATATTGTATGCTGACTACAATACAAAATATCGCAATGACATTTTATACATTACGTCATAATGGCTTTCCTGTAACTGACGTAGCGCCTTTTAAACTTTTTATTTACCAAAGGCACTAAAACTATTTTTTTTTTCACTTAATAACAAAGTTAAAGTTAAAATATGTATCTGTCAATTCAAGTTTAAGCTAAAAATGCCATTAAATAAACTTAAGACATTTTTCATTTTCCAATAATAACAAGAAATGTAACTGTGATATTTTGTATTTTTGCAACAATTTTCCTAAATTAGTTAATTTAAGAAGACAAAGGACCCCTAGTGTTCCTTAGCTATAGATGCTGTGTATCACTTAGGGCGTGCCTTTTTGTAGTTCTCTCAAGCAGAACTGTTAATTAACTACGAAAAGGATCTAACTTTGTCACAATTTATTACGTTTCAGGATATCATGCAGTACATTTTTTAACTTGTTTCCCTTTTTGCTAATGAAATTTAATTTATATTTTGAATACACGAGTTTAGTATAATTTAATTTATATTTTAAAGATAAAAATGTATAGCAAAAAGCATGTTAGGATCAGTGCCCTTACAAAGCGGAAGTCTTCCGAAAGTGGAAAAATACTTATACAATGAGCGTACCTTTACTATAGAAACAGTTTCATATTTATTAGAAAAAAATTTTTTTTTTAAATTTAAGGATAATTTTCAATTAAAAGAAGTGCTATTTAACTTGATGTTAGAAAATATTTGCTTATTTTTAGGGAGTTAAGTTCTAGTTTTTAGTAAAAAAAATTATCTAATGAATTTAAATAAAAAAAAAAATTTTCTTAAATGCAAAGAAAACATTGCCTAACTAACAGTAAAATTTAACATGATGTATGAACTAATTAGGAGGAAATTTGACTGTTTTCTAATAAAAATTTAGCTCTCAGTAGTAAAATTTTTCTATAATTTAGAAGTTTTTACCAAATTTTAAGTAAAATTTGTTTCATAATTTCAGGGAAAAATTTTATTAAATATTGGTAAAAAATGTTTTTGGAGCCGTTTTGCATTTCAATTTTTCCTCTAAATAAGTTAATTTTTCTAAATTCTAGTTCATTTTTTTTTTTTGAGTGTAGGAAAATTTTTCTATAATTTAGAAATTTTTACCAAATTTGTTTCATGGAAAATTTTATTAAATGTTGGTAAAAAGTGTCTTTGGCGCCGTTTTCATTTCAATTTTTCCTCCAAAAAGTTAATTTTTCTTAATTGTTGGTCCTTTTTTTTGAGTGTACTAATTTCTTTTATCATCTAGACGATAATTTGGCGACAAAAAAAAGTTTCTTTTATACGATTTCGGGCAGTTATCTTGAAAATGTTTTAAAAGAACGAGGTGTTATATTTCAGACGATAATTTGGTGATACAAAATTATTTTGAAATCTCGCGGATTTATCTACGGTAAAAATCTGTGATAATATCGCGGATTTTTTTTTCATACGATAATTTGGTGATAAAAATAATTTAAAATGTCGTGGATTTATCTTCCAGATGATAATTTGCCGATACAGTATCAAATAAATAGTTATCAGGGTTTTAATTTCTAAATTTTAAGGTAACCTTAAGTGAGTGGAATATTGTAATTTATTAATTGGTCTCTAGGCTTTGAAATTACAAAATGTTGAATAAAAAAAAAAAAAAAAAAAAAAAATGTTTTTAAATGTCGTGAATTTATTTTCTAGACGATAATTTGGCGATAGTTATTGTTTTAAAATGTCGCGGATTTACCTTCTAGGAATATTGCTCTAGAACGGACAGTTACTATCGATGTGGGAGAAAACTTCCGTAATAAGAATATGATTATTACCGCAATAAAAATTTTTCTCCAGTCGATACGATTTTGAATTATGTTTGTGTTTACAAAAACTTGCAAAATTTACCTGGAATGAAAAGAATATAAATTAAAATAGATTAATAAATTGAATGATGATACAAAAAAAATTGTAGTATAAAGTACAATTGTAAATTAAATTATTTATTAGCAAAAAAAGAAATTATAATGATTGATTTTCAACCAAGATATAGTAACATTTATAAATATTCAAATATAAATATGAGGAAGTATCTTAAAGTGTTAAAAAAATATTAATTTCTTCCCCCACAAAGCAATTCTGTATAATCCTAGCAGACAAAGAACTTATCACATAGTGAAAACAGGCAGTTATCGATAAAGTATCACACTTTACTTTAACTAGACAAGGTTTTGGCATTGAACCCAAGCCCTGAGAAAAGATTGGTTGCAATTCGATCAAAACCATAGACATTTATTTGTTAGGATATAATTTTGTTTGCAAACCATAATCTATTATAAAAACAAAAATATTGTATTGGGAATTAAAAAAGGAGAAAAGAAAATCAATCCTATTATTCAATTAATGGTATTTTTAATCAACTTTTAAAATAAAATTCGTTTAGTATTTGCGGCCGGTGAAAATTGGTGCAATCTATCAAATTTCTTAAAAAAAAAAATTGTGGATATTCAAAAGTTATAACTATCAATATGGTTATCCTTATCAAATATATTATTTAATGAGGCTTCCAGTTGAAGCAACAAAACAAATTTTATACTATATTTCTTTTCCCAACAAATTATTTAAATTCAAAATTAGCCATCAAAATCTATAAGTGTATGTGGTGTAGTGGGTAGAGAGGTAGCTTAGTACTCCGAATTTCTGCGTTCAAATCCCGCAAAAGGCAAACATTAAAATAATAATTTTTTTTAATTATAACAAAATATAAAATGGCAAAGGAAATTTAAATTTGTTGTGGTGCAGTAAGCAAGAATACTCAGGTTCGATACCGAAAAAATCAAAAAATAAAATTTTTCTTAAAATAAAATTTTATGGAATGTAATTAATATTTATAAGGAATATAAATTTTAAATTGTAGAATTGAATATTGGCTTTCACAACTAAAAATATAATTCAATATAAAAACTGCTATCGTAACCGCCAGAATTCGATTGGCAACAAATTTGGTGGCCACAACTGATACTGTTTTTTGCGTGCAGTTCCTTCCGATTTCTTAAAATATCCTCAATATATTCTTATTCTTAAACATAATTCTGTTTTAATAAAAGGTTATTCCAAAATTTTAAAATGGTCCAGTTTATAAAAAAAAAGTGGTTGAGTGCAACGACGAGCTCAACATCGTTAAATTGTCATAGAAATTGATAAACATCCCCCCATAAATTGAATTCAATCTTAGTCACCAACTGTAATTATTATATTTATACAACTGTTAATGATTTTTGTTTAGAAAACATTATGAAGTTCCATTTTTATGCACTTCACTTTTCATTTTCTAATTATCTTGCTAAAAACTTTTTCAAAAACAACTTCATATAAAATATATACGAGTATTTAAAAAAACAAAACGAAACAAAAGAACATTTTTGTTCAACAATTTAGCAAACAATTCTACCAAAAATTAGTTGGCTGAAGTTGATGGCAAAAAAAAAAAATAATAAATATCAACAACAAACTTTATTTCATAAACTTTAATATTTCCGTTTATTTATACTGAAATTTTTATTATTAGAATAGTTTTGTGTATTTTAACAAAATTCTGCTTCCTGCTCCTGCTGAGGCTGCCATTACAAACTAAAGACGCCAACGGGGATGATGATGATGATGACGATGATGTTGTTGTTGGTAAGAATGTTGCAAGTCACTATCTGTTACCATTAACAAAATGAGTTTCGTTGGAAATTTGTCTTTATTTCGCCAAAAGTTTTAACATATACAGCTATACCCTACACTACTCTTTAGAACAGGATGTAATGAGTTTATGCAGATGTTTGGATATACTGAACCTAGACCCACCTTATAGCTTACCCATCAATTCAGAATAACTTTCTGAGTCAATGTAGCCATGTCTGTCCATCTGTCCATGTAAACTTTGTGATACAATTCCAGGTCGCAAATATAAAAATATTTAAAAAATTAAGATATTTTAAAAATATTGGCCCAAGGATAAACCCTATAGAAATTTGTTAGAATCGTATCATATTCAGGCCTATCTCCCACACTCAAAAAAAAATTAACCAGAATTTAGAAAAATTAACTTATTTAGAGGAAAAATTGAAATGAAAACGGCGCCAAAGGCATTTTTTACCAATATTTAATAAAATTTTTCTTGAAATTAAGAAACAAATTTTACTTAAAATTTGGTCAAAATTTCTAAATTATAGAAAAATTTTACTATAGAGAAGTAAATTTTTATTAGAAAACAGCAAAATTTCCTCCTAATTAATTCATATATCATAGTTCATTAGATAATTTTTTTACTAAAAAGTAGAACTTTTCTCCCTAAAAATAAGAAAATATTTTCTAACATCAAGTTAAATTGCACTTCTTTCAAGTGAAAATTATTCATATCCTGCTTCTACGGTAAAGGTAATATATTTTAAAGTACTTTACACTAATTGAGGAGGTATTTTCGCACTATCGGAGGACTTCCGCTTTGTGAGGACACTGCTCTTAACAAGCTTTTTGCTAAACAATTTTGTCTTAAAACTAAATTTCATGCATTTAAAATATAAATTTAATATCATTAGGAAAAAGGTAAACAAATTAAAAAAATGTACTGCAGGATATCATCATTAAACGTAATAAATTGTGACAGTCAGATCCTTTTCGTAGTTAATTAACGGTTCTGCATGAGAGAACTACAAAAAGGGACGCCCTAAGTGACACACGGCATCTATGGCTAAGGAACACTGGGGCTCCTTTGTCTTCTTAAATTAACTTATTTAAGAAAATTGTTGCAAAAATACAAAATATCACAGTTACATTTCTTGTTGTTATTGGAAAATGGAAAAATGTCATAAGTTTATTTTATGGGATTTTTAGCCTAAACTTTATTTGACATATACAAATTTAATTTTTTTTATTATTAAGTGAAAAAATAGTTCGTTAAATATAAAGTTTAATAAGCGCTACGTCAATTATAGGAAAGCCATTATGCCGAAATGTAAAAAATGTGCCTGCGATATTTTGCAGGTAAATTTAATACATAAAATTCAGAAATTTTTACTCTTTGCTAACAAAATTTTAAAATATATTTTAAACTTTTTTAAGTTCAATATTTAAGACTGTTAAGATTAGAGATGGGCACGTGAGATTTTTGACTCATGCTCACGCACGATCTCGAACCAAAAATTACAATCATGCACGATAATTTTTTTAAATGGTTACTTTAATTTCTTTTATTTATTAATATTTTGTCTTGAAAATTATGAAAACAAACTGGGTTTTTGTGGAATAGAATATTAAAAATAATTTAAACATTTTCCAACAAAAAAAATTCTATACCAAATTTTATTATTTTTTTAAAAATTATAAAACTTTTACTTGCAAAAAAAAATATTTTATTAAAATTTTTAAAATTTATCTGAACTAAGTTGCATGAAAATTTTCCTTAGAAATAGTTCCATCAGTTTCTAAAATCAATAAAATGTTTATTATTACAGAGGAAAAATGTATTACTTATTGTTTTTAATTGTCTGAACTAATTTTAAGAAAACAATTCTTCAAATTAGAAAGTGGTATACTTAAAAACTGAATTTGAATTTTACTACTCGCGAACAAAAAATGAACACACATTAAGTTCAAGTACTTTCTCGATTTAATTTTTACACATTTTTTGAACTAAATGGGAGTAAATTATGTCCTAAATTTTTTTTGAACTAAACTTAATTTTATTACATTTGAGTATACAATTTTCTTAAAACTAAGATGTTTTTTCTTAAAATTAATAATTTTTTATTAAATTGACTTGTTTTTTCCTAAAATCAATAAATATTACTTAGGAAAAATATGAACTATTTCTGAGTATAT
This sequence comes from Eustalomyia histrio, assembly GCA_949748255.1. Lineage (NCBI taxonomy): Eukaryota > Metazoa > Arthropoda > Insecta > Diptera > Anthomyiidae > Eustalomyia > Eustalomyia histrio. The sequence goes on from OX456523.1 coordinate 233,317,957, forward strand.
AAACTATTTTGTTTTTCCTCAAACTTAGGAATTTTTATTCTTTTTAAGAAAATGTTTCTAAGTTTTAATAAAATTTTACTTAAATTGAGGACAATTTATAAACTATTTTGAAGGAAATTTTTGAATTCATTTTAGTTCATGTCTTTTTTTTTTTTTTTTTTGAGTGCATTGAAAGGTTCCATCTCATTTGGGCTTTATTTGATATTTGGGTGGAGAATGTTATACAGAAGCAGAAATCATGCTGCAAATTTCGGGCCACATTTCAACCAGGTCCCCATATAAATCCATTGTCCTTGTAAGTCTTCCGACCACATAATGAGGATAAGGTAAATTTTCGGAATATATCCCAAATCATACTGCGGTATAGAATACCTTATTGTCGGGCTTGACCGACTTTAATTTTATTCACTTGTTTTTGTTGTTATGTTTGTATTTACTGTAATTTTTTCTTTCCGTTGTCTAATTTCTTGTACTGTATTTGTGTTTTAATGCTTTTTTTTTTTTGTTTGCATTTATACCATTTTATTATTTATTTAAGTTATACCTTTAAAAAAATTAGTGAACATGACTAAACAATAAAATTTTAAGGTATCAATTGTTGAAAGTTCTGTATGGTGGATACAATTTTTTTAAAACATTTTTTTTTTTTGCTATAAATTTGTTTGGGGGGGTGGCGCCCATGACGTAACAATACCAGGTGAAATTATGAAAAAAAAAATCGTAAACAAATAAACAATTCCTGCTCAATCAAAAAAAAAAAAAAAGAAAATTTGAATTAAAAAATAATTCTAGGGTTTCGAATTTTTCATATATTTTTTTCTTTTATTCCAAACGTGGGTAACTAAATCTCATTTGAAAATCAATATTTTTAGTTTGGAATACATACAGTACTTTAAAATATTATAATATTACATGTTCGCCTAATTATAAATAATTTTAAAAATAGTTTCTTTACCCGTAAAGTCAACTGTAGTCGGATGGTTGCCAAAGAGAAACGCTATATAAATATGTAGAGGCGCCAGAAATGAAACTTTATGACCAGATCTGTTTATATTTGGCTACAAAAATCACCAAGTTTTTTTTTTAGTTTCCTTTAGAAATCAACACATATTGCTCCAGATCTGATCAGATCGGACCATAAAGTGTATCATGTATGTATATAATATATGATCAAATATGGCACCAGCTCGTTTAGACTGCGAAAGTAATCTGCATGATTAAAGTTAATCCACTTTGTTAAACTTCATCGTTTACATTAAAATTTTTTGACAGTTAAAAGTTAAACTTAACAGTTAAAAGTTTAACTTGACGGTTAAAAGTTTAACTTGACGGTTAAAAGTTTAACTTGACGGTTAAAAGATTAACTTTGTCAGTTTAAAATGCCAAGTTGTCGCCGATAGCGATCCAGCATAAGATAGGCATGGAAAATATCGGCGTTGAAAGTAAACATTAATCAACAGCGTCAAACTATTTTTACAGCAGCGTCTTAGGCTGGGTTTTTCGTATGTCAGTTAAACTGGGTTAAGTTAAACTGAAAACGTATTTTATCAGTCATTTTCTAATTTATTAACATTACTTTGTCGAAACAACTTTTCTTGCTTAGAATTTGGGCCTTCACATACAGAGCAAAAAACATGATTGTACTATAATCACTGCTACTATATTATGATTGCTGCATTCGGCTATGGTTGTTATAATCAAGTTATTGGTTTATTAATAGGTTCTAACCATCGATATGGTCACTACCATCATGATTATAGTAAATATTTTATTATTGCATGACTGGCACTTTTTATTTTACAGCATGATTGGCTTTAACTTTACTGTGGTATAGTCAGAGCAAAAAGTTAGTTGAATAATTTGTAGACAGTTTTCAATACCACTTTACTATTTTTGTACTGATTTTTAGTAAAAAAAAATATTATTTAGGAAAATTTTTTGCCATTTACATTTTACAAATAACAGAATTTTTACAGAATATTTGCAAATTACTAATTTCAAAAATCGTTTTACAAATTTTTAAAAACCGATTTGCTAAAATTAGCAAAAAAAAATACTAATCTTAAAAAAAAATGAATATTGAAGGAAATCTTATTTCTAAAAATTAAAACTCATACATGCAAACTTAAATTGGCTTAAAAAGTTACTTAGTAGATTGAAAATAGGGGTAGGAAGTGAAGATACTATTCACAACCGACTTATGTCCAAAAATAGGGCATCCACTTGAAATAGCACTAGAAACTTGATTAGTTTTAAAAATCAGCCCTTAAAACAATTGAAATTTGAACTTAAAATCCAAAAATAATATTCAAAACAAAAAGTTAGCAAATTAAAACAAAATGATAAATTCGTTTATGTTTTAACTATTTTTTAAGCTTTTGAATGTTTTTTTCAATTTTGTCAAAATATTTTTTGAAAAAAAAAATAAATAAATAAAAAAATCTTGTTCGAGAAAAAAAAATATAAATTTGTATATTCAAATTCGTAGGAAAATTTCAAGAGAAATTAGCAGCTTTAGAGTGTAAAAAATGTATCTAAAAATAATTTGGCTAATTAGTTTAAAAATACTTTTTTTTTTTTTGATAACTTAAAATATTGTCATATTTTACAATTTAATAAAATTTAGTAGCGCTTACTAATTTTTTAATACTAATTTAATAATATTAATAATATTTATTTATTAAAATTATTTGCTGATTTTAGCAAACCGATTTTAAATTTCACTTTACAAAAAGTTTACTAAAATTTAGTAGCCGCTACTAATTTCATTGTACCACACATCAGCTGGGCTCAAATTAGCAAAATTTCCCGAAATAACAGCAAAATTTTTAGTTGTCATTATAGATTTTTTTTGTAAGTGTAAAAAAAATTTTGACTATGAAAAAAAATCAATCAATCAATCAAATAACACATGACATTAATAATACTGTCCTAATTTTACAAATAAAATAATTGGATCAGTTCACGTCACTCATGTAAAAATTATAAATATGATCATTTTCACCTGGGGGGTTTTGTATTCGGAAATGCCTTATATAATATACAGGTTGGTTTAAAAGTTCCTGCGCTCACCAAGAGATGGCACTGCTAGCTCAAACTTTTTTTTTCTCAAGTTGGTATAACTGTCCTGAGAACACATGCAAAGTTGCAAGTCATTCTGTCAATTCTTTCTTTGTTTACAAGCCATTTAAAGTTGACGTGTCATTGATTTTTTTAATATGAAAAAAAATTGAATATCGTGCAGTCATTAGATTCTTTGTTTTGAAGGGTTTAAAAGCAAAGGAAATTTATGAACAATTGTTAGAAGTGTATAAGGAGTCCTCACTTTCAAAACGCATCGTTGAATTTTGGGCTGGTGAATTTAAACGTGGTCGTACCAGCCTTAAAGACGATTCACGCGAAGGACGACCAAAAACTGCAACCACAGCAGAAATCATTGAGCAGGTACATAAAATGGTTAGTGAAGATCCAAGTTTGACTAAGCGTGAAATTGCTAATGCCATAGGCATCTCAGACGAAGGAGTACTCCATATTTTACATGAAGAATTACGTATGAAAAAACTGTTTGGAAAGTTAGTGCCGCACACATTAACAATTCAACAAAAACTGGATCGAAAACAAATTTCTCAGCGTAATTTGGAGCGTTTTAAGCCGAATAAAACCGACTTCTTGCGTCGTTTTATAACTATGGATGAGACTTGGATCTACCACCATGATCCTAAATTGAAACAAGAACGTTTACAGTGGACTGAAGCTGGTTGTTCAGCTCCAAAGCAGGTGAAGTTACAACGATCAGCAAAGAAGGTTATGGCATCAGTTTTTTGGAATGCAAAAGGAATTTTGTTGATTGATTATCTTCGGAAAGGTAAAACAATCAACTCTGAATATTATTTCAGCCTTTTGGATAAGCTGGATGAAAAAATTCGTGAGAAAAGACCTGGTTTAAAGAAGAAAAAAAATCATTTATCATCAAGACAACACGCAGAGAAATAACATGGTTGCAATATGATCACTGCAACTATATTGTGCTTGCTGCAATCGGGTATGGTTGTCACAACCAAGTTATTGGTTTTCTAACCATAAACATGGTCGCTACCATCATTATTTAGTAAATATTTTACTATTTTATGATTGGCACATTTTATTTTATATCATATTTGCTGTAACCATACTGTGGTAACAAAAATTCTGACTATGGAAAAAATATGATAATGATGCAACGATAAAATGCTGGCAACAATCAATAAATAATTATACAATCAAAAAAAAAAAATTTCTTAAAGTCTATGATTTTTTCCTTAACAATATTTCTTCAAAAAGTCCTTAATATTATTTTTTTTAGAAAAAACATTTCCAAAGGAAATATTCTTAAATTCAAAGAGTTTTTTCATAGTTTCTAAGAACTTTTCTTTAAGAAATTTTCTTAGGTTACGGATTATATAATTTTTCCTTTAAGAAATTTTTTTAGATTAGGGATCATATAATGATAATCCAGGAATCATAATATAGTTATGAGGGAGAGTTATATGATAACATTTTGAGTATACTATGATTACGTGCGATCATATAATGATAAATTCATTATAAAATGTTTATTTAGGACCATAATATGGTAATTTTTGAATCATAATATAACTGTAGGACCATATTATGGTAAAAATATGGTTATTTTATTATAGTAATATGATAACCATAATATAGTACGACTATGGTTGGCACAACCATAAACCCAAAAATATTTGATGCTCTTCGAATATGATTGAGCCAACCATGTTTTTTCTTTGCGTAAATGCACCAGCTCACAAAAGTGTTTTGACGATGGCTAAATTCAAAGAATTAAAGTACGAATTGCTTGAACATCCACCGTATTCACCAGATTTGGCTCCCAGTGACTACTATCTCTTCAGAAATCTCAAACAATTCCTTCGTGGAAAGCATTTTTCGTCGAATGAAGAGGCCATAGCAGCCGTAGACGGTTATTTTGCAGAGCTTTCGGAAAACCATTATAAGGATGGGATAGAATTATTGGAAGATCATTGGAACAAGTGTATTGAATTTCTAGGAGATTATATTGAATAAAAAATATATTTCGTAACAAAAACAGTATTCTTTCATTTCGAGCGCAGGAACTTTTCAACCAACCTGTATACATAAAATTATGATTTACACCAATCATTGTAGAAAGAATTCATTGTGAAAAATATTCTATATAAAGATTTTATATATTTTTTAATTCAATTCAATAAAAACAATAAGAAATTTTTTAATGCATTTCTTGTAAAATAAAGACTTTCTTGTGGAACAAGATTTCTTATATGAAATACCAGATTTTTATAAACATTTTTAGATTCTGTGGCCTTTTCCTTAATCAGATTCAGCAAACTGTTTCCTACATAAAATTTTATATATTCTCAGAAAAAAAAACTTAGATTCTAAGGCCTTTCTTTGAATTAAAAATTCTTAGATTCTAACGACTTTTCAACATGAAAAATACTTGGACACTTCTTTTATTCTTAGATCTTCAGATCTTTTGGAGATCCTTACATATTTTATTCTAAGGGCTTCTTATAATAGAATACTTCTAAGACTCTAAGAACTATCAAAAAAAAAAATCTTTAAAATGTCATTCGAATTTAAGGATTTTCCTATTAGAATAAGACCATGAAATCTTTTTTTTCTTTTTAAAAATTTTTTAAATATTTTTCTTTAAAAAAGTCTCTAGAATCAAAAAAGCTTTTATTAAAAAATATTCTTAATACCAAATTTTTATTTTAGGAAAAAATATTGCTTAAAGAAATATTTTTGAATTTACATAAAGCAGTTTTTTATAGTTTTGAATCATAATATAACTGTAGAAACCATATTATGGTAAAATTATTATTATAACTTGATAACTATATTATAGTATCACTATGGTTGGCACAATCATAACCCAGAAATATATAATGCTCTTTGAAAGTGATTGCCCCAACCATGTTTATTTTTCTCTGCTTGCAGCATTGAAAAAAAAAACAAAATAAATCAAATTTCAAAAGCAGTATTCCAGTTACAAACTGAAATAAATTAAGTTTAAAGATAATCTATATCCTAAAAACTCGGAATAAATTAAGCAGCTTAAAATATGGTTTAGTCGTCGATTTTTCTAGATTTTGAATTTTAATGACTAGCGGGAACAAAATATCGGACTTCTAGCAAATTTAATTTAATGTTTATTTTATAAATTTTATTAAATTTATGCCCACTTTAAGAAATTTAAATTATAATGGTTAAATTACACAGTTTAACACACACAAAAATTACGGGGTTCCGACGATTGACTCTTGTTAAGGAGACTAACAAAAATATACGTGTGTCGGCGTTTTGATATTTTACATCGCAATTTCATTTTAGAGGCGGTTTAAGTTTCCCAGCTCTGGCCTGTTCTTGCAGCATATCGGTATATAAAACTATGTTTTCTTGACATCTGAGGTGTAGGGTATGTTCAGCAACTTTGTAGATGACGGTATGACAAATATTTTTGTTGAATATATTAACCCTCTAACTCCCGCTTATACTGGCATTTTTTGGCTTTATTCTAACAAATTGTAAAAACCACCCGAAAAAGGGGAAGGGCGGGGATGAAATGTTCTACAAAAATGTTGGCCACATATGTCGGAGCACACCAAAACCGAAAACTTAACACAAACACCAAAAAACAATGAAATTCAAGATTGCTCATCAGATTTCTAGTCAAATTTTGGGATGACCAACATATTATAAGTCAGATTTTGGGATCACGCACATAATATTTAGGTCATCCCAAAATTTGTAAAGAAAACATTGTATTATATACCGATATGCTGTAAAAACAGGTCAGGGCTGGGAAACTTAAACCGCCTCTAAAATGAAATTCCGATGTAAACTATCAAAACGCAGACACACGAATATTTTTGTTGGTCTCCTTAACAAGAATCAATCGTCGGAACCCCGAAATTTTGGAGAAAGTTTGAAATTGTTGTGCAGTGTTATATTCAAAGATGTTCATTAAAAAATTCAACAATTTTTTTTTTTTTTTTTGCCAAAACTTACAAAAAAAAAATTAATTTATTTCTATTCAATACTAATTTGTAAATGAAAAGTCTCTTAATAGAAATTTATAATTGTTCATTACAATTCTATCTGTATGTTTGCCAAATAAAATATTGTAATTAAATGCACCCAATGGTCATGTTTTCAGTAATAACAACCCAAGCAATGTTATTAATTGCGTTAAAGCATGTCGTAATTAAAACTTGTTATTTTGGATTAAACAGCAAAAATACAAAAGTCCTTCCAGTGTTATCAAAAGCACTTACACATGCATAGTCTAAAACAGACATAAATAGTCACATTATACACACAAATACACACGTACGTAAAAATAATACGAAACAACTTAAAACTTGACTGAAATTTATACACTTTGTCCTGCTTTGTGGAACAGCCATACCCCCGACCAACTTTATATTAGAGAACATAACGCTGTTCTAAACAAAGTATGCTAAAGTGTGTATATGTACGTGTGTTAAAGTGTATGTGTGTGTTTGTGTTAACATGAATTTTTGATTTATGGCTCTGGGCCATAATATAATTTGGCTGCCAACAATATGATGAAGTAAATTTCCTTCTTTTTTTCGACAGTATACGTACAACAACAAAAAAATATATATACAGTATATTTGAGACTTTTCGTTGAGTTTTTTTTTTCTTTTCTTAGCTTGTCAGTTGGTTTTTGGTTTAGCTTAGGTTGGTTGTTTAGTATGTTCTCTGTAACACTCACTGAGCAAATAAAGTATACACATAATGGTACTTCAACGAGGACATCATAAGAATATTTTCATCACACCAAAGTTTAAAACGACTCTTTTTTGGAATATAAAAATATTCTAAAAATTTTACAAATAAACAAGCAAGGAAAACCAGAAGAAGAAATAGAGTGAAAAAAGGCATTCGTGTGAAAAATTACTTGTTTCTGGTAAACCATAATATTTTGACTAAATATCAAGTGTAAAGTAAAAAGGAGAAGGAAACCGACCACACACAAACAACAAATACAAGCATTTCCTTTTCCTTTATATTTAAGTATGTTTAAAGTTTTATGTATGAGTGCACTCAGGGAAAATACTTCATCATATAAAGTATCATCATATCAATTTCATAGATTTCCTGATGTAAATATGATGAACAATTTTTTAAAAAAAATATTAAGTAAGATTTATGAAATACTTCATCATAGTTATGTAAAAGTTTCATTAATATTTATAAAGAAGTTTTATAATATTTATAAGTTAGTTTCGAGAATATTATGAAGTTTTTTCAATTTTAAATCAAAATGCACACTTAATGAGGATTAGAAACAGCTGTGTTTTGCAATCGAAATAATTTATAAGAGTTATTTTACATTTGTTTTAAAACAAATGATAATAAATTTTAAAATATTTCTCATAAATTTCTATGAAACAAATTTAGAAAGTTTTCATAGGTACACTCAAAAAAAATGAACTAAAATTTAAAAAAATTAACTTATTTTGAGGAAAAATTTAAATGAAAACGGCACCAAAGATACTTTTTACCAATACTTAATAAAAATGTTCCTTGAGATTAAGAAATAAATTTTACTTAAAATTTGGTCAACAGTAAAATTGCCTCCTAATTAGTTCATACATTATCTAAAATTTTACTGTTAGTTAGGAAATTTTTCCATGGTTTAAAGAAACATTTTATTTTATTAAAGTTCATTATATATATATTTTTTTATTAAAAAATAGAACTTAAATTCCTAAAAATAAGAAAATATTTTCTAACATTAGGTTAAATAGAACTTTTTTTCAGTGAAAGTTATCCTTAAATTTGATAAAAAATTTTCTAATAAATATGAAACTGTTTCTAGGGTAAAGGTAATATATTTTACGATACACTCATTGTGTAAGTATCTTCTCGCTTACGGAAGACTTCTGCTTGGTAAGGACACTGCTCTTAACAAGCTTTTTGCTATAAATTTTTGTCTTAAAATTAAATTGAATTATACTAAAATATAAATTAAATTTAATTAGCAAAAAGGTAAACAAATTTAAAAAATTTACTACAGGATATCCTGAAACGTAATAAATTGTGACAAAGTCAGATCCTTTTTTGTAGTTAATTAACGGTTCTGCTTGAGAGAACTACAAAAAGCGACGCCCTAAGTGACACACGGCATCTATGGCTAAGAAACACTAGGGGTCCATTGTCTTCTTAAATTAACTAATTTAAGGAAATTGTTGCAAAAATACAAAATATCACAGTTACATTTCTTGTTATAATTGGAAAAATGCCGAAAGTTTTTTTAATAGCATTTTTAGCTTAAACTTTAATGGACATATACAAATTTTAACTTGTTTTTATTATTAAGTGAAAAAAAAAATAGTTTTAAAGCCTTCAGTAAATAGAAAGTTTAATAGGCGCAACGTCATTTACAGTATTGTATAAAATTTGATTGCTATATTTTTTATTGCAGTCACAAACAAAATTATTACATAAAAGCGCAAATTCGATGTTTTTTACCTTGTGCTAACAAAATTTTAAAATATATTTTAAGCTTTTTTAAGTTCAATATTTAAGACTGTTAAGATTCGAGATGGACATATGACCCATTTTTGACTCATGCACGATCACAAACTAAAAATTACAATCATGCACGATAATTTTCTTAAATGATTACTTTAATTTGTTTCCTTTAATAATACTTTTTCCTAAAAATTAGGAAAACTAACTAGTTTATTTTAAATTGTTTTTTTTTTTTTTGAAAAAAATATTGAAAATGAGTTAAACGTCTTACAACAAAAAAACCCTATACCTAAGTTTATTATTTTTCAAAAAATTAGAAAACTATTACTTGAAAAAAAAATGATTAAAATTTTTTAAATTTATCTGAACTAAGTTCCATGAAAATATTCATTAGAAATAGTTCATCAGTTTCTAAAATCAAATAAATTTTTATTATTACATAGGAAAAAATTTATTACTTTTTGTTTTTAATCGCATGAACTAATTTTTAGAAAACAATTCTTAAAAATTAGAAAGTCATAGACTTAAAAACTGAATTTAGAAATGGGTTTCTAAAATTTATATAATTTTACTACTCGCGAAAAAAAATGAACACACATTAAGTTCAAATATTTTCTCATTTTAAGTTAGACACATGTTTTGAACTAAATGGGAGTAAATTATGTTCTAATATATATTTTTTTTTTAAACTAAACTAAATTTAATTTTATTACATTTAAATATGCAAATTTCTTAAAACTAAGACGTTTTTTATTAAAATTAATAAATTTGTATTTAATTGACTTGTTTTTTTCCTAAAATCAAGAAATATTACTCAAGAAAAGTATGAACTATTTCTGAGTATATAAACTATTTCATGTTTACCCAAACATATTTATTTTTATTAATTTTAAGAAAATTTTTCTAAATTTTAATAAAATTTTACCTAAATTGAGGAAAATTTTTAAATTATTTTAAAGGAAATTTTAGATTAATTTTTAGTTCATATCTTTTTTTTTTAGTGTATGTTGACGGATTGTTTAAAAACCAATTTATGCTACAGTTTGATCAATATAATGAAACTTTTTCCCTGAGTGTGTGCATGTTATTATAATCAAAAGTAATACAACGCGTGCTAAATGGATATTCTTAATAATTAGAGGAATTTCAACACAAATTTAGTCTTCTTTTAACAGCATTTTTGTATAGCCAACAGCAAAAATGAACAATCAACAATAAGATAGCTACAACAACTACAATAATGACGACCTAAAAAACCGACATCATCATCATCATCCGGGCTTAACTTTAGCCGTTGTTGTTGTTTGGCCAACATGGCTAAATAGTAGTGGTATGTTTATTGTACTTATCAAGGGAAGTAGCCCTAAGCTATACACAATGGATTTTGTTACAAACAATTTTTCTTAAGAAAAGTTTCTTTTGTACCAACAATGTTTCCACTCTTTTAGAAAAGATTGTTATTATAATTACGATTTAAAAGGATAGGATATCATTAGGAAAACTTAGTATACAGCTTTATCGCCAAAATAGAAATGTTTTAAAACATCTTTTTTATTAAAGCATATTGTCATCTTGCGGGAAATAAGGTGGCGATTAATCTCAAAAAACATATACTGTGACTGAAGAAGTAACAAGGATATAGAACTGACTGAATATGGATATTAAAGTCAATTCCGTTCTGTTTTGCACAATGGCATAAAAAAATTAAATTTTTCTACTGATAGTTACTCGGGGTAACACGAAAACATGATGTGGAAACTGCACAATGTATTCCTAAAAGTTTTATAAACAGCAAAATGATAGAATTAATTATTAATTTAACGTATTTTTGCCGAAAAATTAATTACAAACTTTTAATTTTGGTACTTATGGACTTAAAGAATGCTGCTGGCATGCCGATTTTTCGGTTAAGGTTTTCATTTGTAAATAAATTTGTACATTTATTTAAATACAACACAACACCTAATGTGTCATTTTAGGTTAGCTCGGTGACACATTACAAAGTGCCTAAAATATGTACAGTCACCCGTCTATTTTAAACCATCTTAAAATGATTAGTTGTTTTCCAGAGAATTTCCTGACCTAGGACCAGTTACTGGAGAACATATTGAAGTACCGAGTATTTGAGTATTGGGTACTCAATACCTACTCAACTTTTTTTACTCGTTAAAACTAAAAATTATGGTTCGGGACCTTTAAACCATTTCTAAAAAAACAGTCTATCAAAAAGTAGAAATTATCAAAAAAAGAGTACCTTTTATCGAATGTTTTACCTTTTATCAAATTTGGTACCGTTAATCAAAATTAGTACCTTTTATCAAATATGGTTCCTTTTATCAAAATTAGTACCTCTTATAAAAAAGTACCTTTTATAAAAAGTACCTTTTATAAAAAGTACCTTTTATAAAAAGTACCTTTTATAAAAAGTACCTTTTATAAAAAGTACCTTTTATAAAAAGTACCTTTTATAAAAAGTACCTTTTATAAAAAGTACCTTTTATAAAAAGTACCTTTTATAAAAAGTACCTTTAATAAAAAGTACCTTTTATAAAAGGTACCTTTTATAAAAAAGTACCTTTTATAAAAAAAAGTACCTTTTATAAAAAATTACCTTTTATAAAAAAGTACCTTTTATAAAAAAGTACCTTTTATAAAAAAGTACCTTTTATGAAAAAGTACCTTTTATAAATAAGCATCTTTTTTAAAAAAGTACCTATTATAAAAAGTACCTTTTATAAAAAAGTACCTTTAATAAAAAGCTACCTTTTAAAAAAAAGTAACTTTTATAAAAAAGTATATTTTATAAAAAAAGTACCTTTTATAAAAAAGTACCTTTTAAAAAAAAAAGCTTTTATAAAAAAGAACCTTTTGTAAAAAGGTACCTTTTAACAAAATTAGTACATTTTATCAAATTTTCTACCTTTTATCAAAATTAGTACCTTTTGTAAAAAAGTACCTTTTATCAAAAGTAGTACATTTTATCAAAAGTAGTACATTTTATCAAAAGTAGTACATTTTATCAAAAGTAGTACATTTTATCAAAAGTAGTACATTTTATCAAATTTGCTACCTTTTATCAAAATTAATACCTTTTGTAAAAATTGGTTTTATTATATAAAAATACCTTTTATAAAAATTAACCTTTGATAAAAAAGTACTTGTATAAAAAAAAAATTTTTATAAAAAAGCACTTTTTATAAAAAAGTACTTTCATAAAAAAGTACTTTTATAAAAAAGTACTTTTATAAAAAAGTTCCTTATATAAAAAAGCACCTTTTATAAAAAAGTGCCTTTTATAAAAAGGACCTTTTATAAAAAAGTACCTTTTATAAAAAAGTACCTTTTATAAAAAAGTACCTTTTATAAAAAAGTACCTTTTATAAAAAAGTACCTTTTATAAAAAAGTACCTTTTATAAAAAAGTACCTTTTAAAAAAAGTACCTTTTATAAAAAAGTACCTTTTATAAAAAAGTACCATCTATAAAAAATACCTTCTATATAAAAGTACCTTTTACAAAAAAAAAATACCTCCAATATAAAAGTACCCTTTACAAAAAAGTATATTTTATAAAAATTACCTTTTATAAAAAGTACCTATTATAAAATGTACCTTTTATAAAAAAGTAGCTTTTACAAAAAAGTACCTGTTAGAAAAAATAGCTATTACAAAAAGTACCTTTCATAAAAAAGTACTTTTTCTAAAAAAGTACCTTTTATAAAAAATTACCTTTTATAAAAAAAGTACCTTTTATAAAAAAGTACTTTTTATAAAAAAGCACCTTTTATAAAAAAAATACCATTTATAAAATAGTGTCTTTTACGCAAGACTACATTTTACGAAAAAGTACCTTTGGCGAAAAGTATCTTATTAAGGATATTTCTCTTGTTAGCTAGCCCTTAACATCATTAATGAGAAAATATGTTAAGCTGTTGTTGTTGTTCTTGTTGTGAAATGATATCATTTCAACTGTCGTCCAAAAATAGTGCTTTTCTTGAACGTTAAGCTTAACGCATATAACAACGAGCAAACATTAACTAAAAAGAGCTCATTTATTTCTTAGGAGGGTTTATAATTTATAAGAAATTTTTTTCTGCATGATTGTATACACTTTCCTCCTCTGCCCCCCCCCCCCCCTCCCCCTAAATACATACAATTATTACCATGCCATTGTCATAATAATATCATCTAAATTTGTTTTGATATATTCCTTCTCTACCCTGCTGATTTTTCTTCCTTTTTTTTAACAAAAAAAATCCTTTATATAATTTCATTAATTTTTCATTGTTTACATTAATTGCGTTATCCCATTTAGATAGATGGTATAAGAGGGGAAAGGCGTAGTTGAATTTTCATGAGCTTCATGTATAAACAACCTAAAAATAGACTGTAATTAATGTACAAATACCACCTACTGATGTTCTATATCAGCCCTTACACCCTAAAAATTGAACGCTTGTATTTGTTTTTAGGCTGAAAGTATAAAAATTATATAAGTTTTTGTTGGTTGATGGTTTTTATTGTTATTTTTTTCGTCATCATCATTGTCGGTATAATTAATTTTTTGTTTTTTTTGTGTCGCCATTGACATCGACAAAAAGTTAAATAGTCTGTATTTATATTTTGTTCAGATTTTCTTAACCAGATTTTTTGTTTAATTATTTGACTATTAATTGAATGCTTAAGAAAATTGTATGTTTAATATTGAAATGATGAAAATGTGTGATTTTGTTTGAATAATGTGTTGCCTACTTCTAGGCCATTGTTGGTAATTTCAATTTAGTTCAAATAAATTTACATAATTATTTAACAAAATAAAAAATAAAATTGTGTGTAAATGATGATGATTATGCTAATTTTTTATTTAGCGGATTACTGCATTTGACAGATTTAAAATGTATGTAAATTAAAATTAATTACAGTTTAAAAATAAAATTGATTTGCTACTTAAAAGTTAGTGAAATTGACATTAGAAAATTACTTTACAAAAGGTTTTCAACAATTTTATTTAGCTTTTTAATATTTGGTTCGTTGGGTGATATTTGTTTAAAACAAAGATTAACTTTTTTTATTGTATTGTTATTTCATGTCATATTTTTCCTGAAGTTTAATTTAGTTTAAAACAAAAAGCGGAAGAGAACTGAATGGAAATAAAAAATTATTTTAGTATGGGTTACATAAACTATTGAAAAGAATCCTGGAAAATAAAGTTCAATAAGAAAACTTTTTATTGTAAAAAAAGTAGAAATGAAATCTTAATAAATTTATAAAATCGTTATCAGAGAAAGTTTAAAAAAATATATTTCTCAAACTAAAAATTGTCTGTTGCACCAAGGGAAAGAGAGAAAGGAAGAAAAAAGGAGAAATATGATGGAAATTATAAGAGAAGAAAAGAGGAGCCCCAGGATAGAATGAATTTCCAGTTTCCCTTGTAAACCTCAGATTATGAGCAGAAAATCAGTTATTTTATGAATAGTATAAACAAGATGTGACTTCATAAAAAGCTCCATCTGGTTCTGAAAAAAGTGGGACAGTAGCATGACACACACAATGGGTAATCATCAATGCCCCATAATTAGGCCAGTTAGTCTACGACAGTTAGCTCTACTCAATCTGAGTAAATGTCTTCCCATATTCCAATCTGATTGGCTCACAGGTTGTTCTGTCTGATCTGCTCTTAGTGAAAACAGATTTCATATATGAGCCAATCCAACGTACTGCCTTTGACATGCTGATACTCAGCCGCAGTTACAGAGTTATGGGAGCCAAAACCGGCCCTGTGTTTTTGCGTTGAATAAACACTTAGGGGATGACCCCTATAAATGCAGTGCATTGTGCGGATCCGGATTCGTGGGAGACGAAACCGACCCAGTGTTTATCAATTAATTGACCGGAATACCCACATACGCCGGTGGATTCTGTTCCTCTAAGAACCTTCACTGAGCCTGTGCCTGCAATCGTAAATGAAGTGATCGGAATTTCAAGTTCCTTAAGCGTAGGCTGACTGTCACTAAAGATACTGATACTCCTGTCCCTCGATCCGTTATCGATTATCCATTTCGCCACCTCCAAAATAGCAAAAATTTCTGTTAACATTCTGGTCATAACATAACCAATTCACATCGTTCACATCGAGCCAATACCGTTAGAGGTACTGGATTCATCAGAGTCAAAAATATCACAATAATCCTACAAGTAGTTAAGTTGAGTTGCCTCAGTCCTCCCTACTGGGAATGATAACTCCATTCTATCTATCAAATTCCATACAAGGTATCAGTTATCGAAACATCGGACAAAATACCGAAAGCCTTTCAACACTAAAACCCTGCGTTGGAATTCATTTTCAAAGGTAAATATTTCTGAAACCAGTACATTTATTAAATATCCTCGCCATGTATGTGAAGATCCAGAGGTAGCATGTCCAATATAATTTAAGGAGCATCCTTGATAGCTAAAGCCGCAGCTCTTTATAATCTGTTCAGCTTCGCAACCAGACAATAAAAGTGTATGCCACGAAGTTTTGAAAAAAAAACAGGGTACATCTAGTGTACACCTGCAAGTTTCCGAAAGCTCTTCGATACCGCTATAAAACCCACAGCCCTGAAATTCCCTCAGCTCAACCTGCTTTGTCCACATGAGTTTACTACTTAAAGTTACTCCTAGATATTTAACCTCTGAAAACAGTTGGAGAGTAACGCGTTGGACTGTTACACAGAATATTAAGGGTTCAATCCCCCACGTTGACAACACCAATTTAGAAAAAAAATAAATATGTACGAGTTGGATCAATAAGTTCCTTGACTTTTCGAACTACCCTCGTAGTTATATGAAATACAACACAGCAGGTTCCGTCATTTACTTTGCGTTTGACAGCTGTTTAAAACATACAACCTCGTGGAAGAAAGTGAATTATTTTTGGCGAAAATAAAAACGTCAATCAAACCAAGGAAAAGCTTGATAAGTACTATGGGGACTCTAAACCATCGATTTCAATGGTAAAAAAGTGGTTTACTGACTTTCGTTGTGGTCGCACGAGTACAAAGACGTTGAACGTTCTGGACGGCCAATTGAGTTCAATACACCCGAAAATACCGAAAAAATCCACGATATGATGTTGGCCGATCAAAGAGTAAAAGTGCGTGAGAGTGCCATAGGCATTTCATATGGCAGTGTTTCGATTTTAAATGATCAGTTGGATTTAAGAAAGCTGTATGCATGATGGGTGTCGTGTTTGCTCTCAGTTGACCATAAACGTAATCGTGTGACGTGTAAAGTTTCAAAGGCAAAATACCATGAACTGGGCTACGAATTGTTACCTCATCCGTCATATTCTCCGGTTTTAGCCCCCAGTGACTATTTCCTATTTCCAAACCTAAAGAAATGGCTCGGTGCAACAATGAAATTATTGTTCAAACAAATGGCTATTTTATGGACCTCGAAAAATTCTAAGCCCTTTATGGACCTCGAAAAATCCTAAATAATTTTCTTTGCAAAAAAAAATTGTGTTTCATTCAAAAAGTCACGGACTTATTGATCTGCCCTCGTAACCCAGCGAGTATTTCTTTTCATCTAATCGATTTTATATCTTAAAAACAAGATGGAGAAGAGTTGACTTACAGGATCTAACACTTCTATGAGCATCTTGTTGGCAATAAAAAGGGTTTCGGAGCAATGTCACTAATCGAATGAATTTCTCAGCCAATCGTTCGAAACTTTTTAAAACAAAGAATGATCAATTGATCGTCTTTAAATTATTTGCCAAAGTATGGACGTTGTTACCAGGCTTGAGAATGACATCACACCAGTATAAAGGAACATTTCAATGAGCAATTTTCCCTTAATGTATGCTTTATTATTTTAATTATTTTTATTACCCAAAAGTATGCTATAATTTATTTACAAAATTTATTTCTTTTTTAAAAGCAATTTTTCTTTTTTTTTCAAATTTAATGTTGGCTATTTAAATGTAATTTTTTAAAATGCTTTCTAAAGTACTTTAGTAGAAAAAAAATATTTTGACCATATGCTGATATTTAAACAGTATTACGCACACATATTATTGTACTAAACAAAGTGTATTTTATATATTTATAAGTTAAACATAGCAACATTGTTGACATCACTGCCATCAACAACATATTATCATGTTATTGTTGTTGATGATGATAATAATCATAATGATGTTTAAGCATTTTAAACTAACATCTCTTGTTAAACATCAACAGCTACAGGAGTTAAACAGTATTTTCTTAATATACATACAAGTACAATATTTTATAAAATTCATACATAAATTGTTAAATTTCAACGTTACTCCCTGCACTGGTGTTGGCTGCTGATGTCGATGCCACATATGCTGGAATAATGATGCTGCTGCTTGATGATGATGATGATATGATTTGATGACGACAACAGCTATGATCTTATATTTATTTACATGTTTTCATAATATCTATGACAAATTTATGCATTAAATATAGCTTAATGTTAAGCATTAGGATAAAAATTATTTGCAAAGAAGCATTTTTTATATACTGCAAAGAAGAAGGACTATACAAAATGAATCTTTCAACTCTTTAGCAGCAATAGGAAATATGAATACTAGGACTGTTGAAAAAGCTCAAGTGGGTTAAGTCATGTCTGTTGGTTGGCGCCCAAAGTAGAGTGAACATTTTAAGATTGAGTAGAAAAAAAAGTTGTTTGACTTACAATGGCGCCCAACGTAAAGGTTATTATTTTAGATAATATCAGTTGAATAAAATCAAAATGGCGCCTAGCCTAAAGATAATAGTAGATAGATTATTATCATAAGCTGAACCCTATTATACAGACAATTTTGTACCAAAAGTCATGTCACATATGTATGAATTGCATTTTGATTTTTCCCCTCTTGTTCTTTTTTACATTTAGAAATTTTAATATTTTTTAAGTGTTCGTTGAATATCAGTGTTTGCCAAATACATGAGCAACAGCAGCAGCAAAAAAAAGCAAGTGCAAAACACAACATGGGTAAAAAAAACAAGATATGACAGTTGTTTTCAATTTTTCCATAAAAAAAAAAACAAAAATTGTTAAATACAGTCATGCATGCATAATTCTCTATGAACACACATACATAATAGTTATTTCGTTAGGAAAATCATTACATTTTTGTACTAATTGTACATTTAAACGACATTTTTAATTGTTATAATTTTCCGTAGTTACTACACAGAAAAATAAATATAAAAAAAAATATCTGTTTTCGTACTCAAAACTTTAAAATTTTTAAATTTTCATTTACATAAAATGTAGCCTACTTTAAGGGGAAATTTTAATGGTTTAACCTATATTAGAACATTTTTTTTTTAATTAATCTTAGTCTCTTTGTTGAGATTAACAAAGAACAGTAAATTGAAAGAAACCACTAAAGCTTTTTTTTTGCAATACCACAATTTTTCGCTACCTCCACAGAGAAAAGAAGTGGCTGGCTAGCTTAGTGTAAATAGGGGGATAACACTCACCAAAATAAGTCTGTAATGGCAACTGAAAATTTTGCTGTTATTACGGGAAATTCTGCTAATATGAGCCCAGCGGTATTTTTTGCTAATCGTAGCAACACATGTCTGCTGACGTGTAGTACAATGAAATTAGTAGAAAAATTAGTAGCCGCTACTAAATTTTAGTAGACTTTTTGTAAAGTGGAATTTAAAATCTGTTTGCTAAAATCAGCAAAAAAAAAATTACTAAATATTATTAATATTAGTAAAAAGCTTTGAATTTATTTTTCTTATCGAGCATCAAAAATTTTGATTATATTTTTTAAAAAACGAATTAATCATTTTATTTTAATTTGGTAATTTCTGTTTTGAAAAATATTTTGGTAAATTTTTTTTTTTTACTTTTAAGGTTAAATTTTAATTGTTTTTAGGGCGGATTTTTAGAACTAAAAAACCTTTTTAGTGCTATTTTAAGTGGATGTCCTCTTTTTAGACATGAGTCGGTATCTTCACTTCCGATCTATGTTAATCTTTGTAACATTTTAAGGAAATTTAAGTTTGTAGGTGTAAGTTTTAATAAGAAATAACATTTCCTTCAATATCCACTTTTTTAAAATTAGTAATATTTTTTGCTAATTTTAGCAAATCGGTTTTCAAAAATTTGTAAAATGATTTCTGAAATTAGCAACAAAAATTTGTAAATATTCTGTAAAAATTCTGTAAATTGTAAAATGTAAATAGCAAAAAGATTTGCTAAATAATAATTTTTTACTAGTAGAGTGCGATTGAAAACCGTTTACAAATTTTTCTACTAACTTTTTTTTCTGAGTGTAAGTTCACATTATATAAAAACTTAAATTTTAATGTGCTGAAAAAAAAACTTTAAAATAAAAAGGGGCTTACTTCAGTTAAAAAATCAGTTCGCTGCGATTTTATAAAGCTGATAAATTTTAATTAAAATTTTTCAAAAATTATTAAACGTATTTAGATTTAATGAGCAGCCAACGAAAGCATGGAACTACTCAATACGAGGGCGGGTCAATAAGTCCGAGACTTTTAAAAGAAACACATGTTTTTGGATAAAAAAAAATATTTTATTTTTTAACATACGAGCATTTAGGAAACAGGAAATAGTCACTGGGGGCAAAATCCGGAGAATATGGCGGATGAGGTACCAATTCGTAGCCCAATTCATGGAACTTTGCCACTGAGAATACACACGTAACACGATTACGTTTATAGGCTTTTTGCCCTGAACAACATCTTTGTGAAACGCGTTGAAGATTTTGAAAACGTGAAACATGTATTTACATTGGCAACATCTTTCATCTGCCATTTATTCAGCTGTCAAAAAATAAAAGAAAAAGACGCATATTTTTTGTTAAAAATAAAAAATGGATTTAGAGAAAGCATTAATCATTCATTGGAGTAGTTGAAGTGAAGTACTCCTTGCACTGTTTTAAAAAACCTAAACACATGAATGCTTCTTTTGACACTTCCAAAATGTAGTTTGGAAGTGAATTCGCATGCCCAGAGCATGAAGAGTTTTTGATTCCTCAATATCGATATCCTCCAATTGGACAGATGACGCTGGAGACTCCACAACCGTATGAGTCATCATAAAACATTGGATCTTATGTGCATTAAAATCCACCCTATTTGTACGACCCCACTCTGAAACTAACGAGAGGTCCCGATTAAGTGTATTATTCATGATTTGTTCCTAACCCCGACCTCTAAGAGGCTTGGCCTGCGATCGAAGAAAAATTAATGACAAATGTTACTGTCACCAGCAAAACAGTAGATAGGAATGAAAGTAAAACCAAGAAGGTCATTAGGAAAGACAAGAAAGAGAGAAGGAGAAAGAACGGAACCTTGCGGTACTCCTGAATTTAACCGAAACTCATCGGATGAGATCCCGTCTATTACAACACGTATTGAGCGATTTGTGAGGAAGCACGAAATAAATTCAGAGAAATCATTATTATTCGTGAATAATACGTGGATTCTCAGTGCCCCAGAAGTAAAAATTTTGGTTATTTACTTATCTGTTCAGATGAAAATTGGCCTCGTCGCTTGTGATAAATTTGAACAGAAACTCGTACATTGCAAAATAGTGTGGAGAAGAGAATCAAGCTGACACAAAATAGCGGCGGCAGCGGCATAAGCCAAAATTTTGCGGCGGCCACGGCTTAGTCGGCTTTAGCCGACAGATTTTTCCAAGAAGAAATAAATTTTGAAAATAATTTCAACGGCCCAGACGGTTGAAGTCGATAGCATCGGCGGCTAAATATTCTGCGTCATTGAGGAGAATAGCGTTCCATGTCTTAACGAAGTGTATAGAGGCGATATTTTCGCTCTCCTGTAAAATGTGTATTTTCGAAATCAGTGCTTCTCTCAACAGTCCACAGGCATATAATATTGAATTATTGTAGGATACACGTTATAATAAAAGAGTATATAAAAGTATAGCACGTTATAAAAAATATATAGCATACTTTTTGGATATAAAAATATTATTGAAAATTTTTAAATAAAAAAACATTGCATACTTTTATTATACATGTAATACAAAATATGTAGCATACTTTTAATATAAATCAAATATTCAATTAATATAAATTTAGACTGCATTAGGAATCTAAAGAATATTTTTTTGCTTTTCAAAAATTGTTCTTTTTACAATAAATATTTTTAATAAAAACATTTGATTCATTTCTAAGAAGAATGTCTGGTTTTTTTTTTTTTGAATGACTTTTATGTAAAACAAGTTGTTAAGACTTAATGTTAATTGTTTTTATTTTAAATTCTATGTTAAAGAACGAAAAAACATTTGGTATTAAATTTTAATAAAGCGAAAGTGTTGCTATAATTTTTCGGTACTAGCGAGCTCAGTGGCACACATAGAAAAAAATTTAAATTTTGAAGTCTCTGCTTTTTTTAAATCCACTTTATCAGAGGTTTTCTGTAAAATGTTAAAAAAAAAATTAGACGGAACTAGAAAAAATTAAAATTCAAGTTTTTTATAGAAAAGTCTGTTGAATAAGAGAGTGTCATAAAGGCTTAAATATATTGTACCGGTTTGCAGAACTATTATGTTAATTAACCAATATTAAGTTGTAAAAATTATATGAGAAATTTCTCTGTGTGTATATCTGCACAGAGTTTTCAGTTTTTTTCCGAGAATAAGTAAAACATTTTTTTTTTCAAACTGTCTGTCAGTCAAGTGCATTTTGATCATATTTTTAGCTCTTGTTGTGATACATGTATATATATTTTTTTGTAAATTTTTCTCGTACTCATGTGTGAAACAACCAATGAAGGACCATGTTGCATACGAATAATTCTATATGGCAGCACAATGACAATTCACTTACCATTTACATAAATGACTTCAGCTGAAAAATGTTCATTTTTTTATGTATATTTTTTTTATTGTATTTGCACATTTGGTGTAAAAATGAAGAGTTTTTATAAAAAAAAATTTGCATGTTTTATTTTAAACGAAAACCCCATGTATCCACAATATTTTTATAATTGAACATAGAAAATATTATTATTTTTTTTTCCTACACAAGGGGGCTTGTTTTTTTATAGTTTAGATGTTTTAATTTTGAAGTACATCACAAAGTAATAATTTAGCTGCTGTTGTTTATATATCCTTTCTGTAAAAACTATACAGAACAGGAAAATTTTAAACTTTATACACAAATTTTCGTTGTATCTTCAAATGCTTCTGGGGGAATAACAAAAACGCTATATGAAACTTAAGTTATAGAAAGTGACAAAGTTTTGGTTGTATTTTAAGTTGTTTAAAAAGATTAGTAAGGTGTTGGTTTTTTTATTCCAAAAAAAAGTGAGTAAATTTATTTTCCCCTAACCCCTTTAAGTATGCTCTACAATCTTAAAGAAAACAACTCAATTTATAATAACTTTCCTCATTAGATTCATAAGATTTAGAAACTGACATTTAAAAGCCATAGAGGAAACCAAATTGTAAAAAAAAAATTTCATTCAACATATCAGCCCAAACCGATATTTAGTAAGGGCCAGCGCAAAACCGTTGGCTTCGTGAATGTTTTACTACTCATTGCTGCTGAAATAAAACATCAATGCTTTCCTTCTGGACTAAATATTATTTCAATGAAACGAAACTTTCTTGTGCGAGTTTTGTTACTAATCAAAACAAGACAAAATATACTCTATATTCATCTCTCGACTTAGAGCTTTTCTTGACATTTATTGACAGTTACCTCAGTTAAAAGCAATGTATACTAAAAAATTTATAGAATATTTACGATCTTCTCTCTCTCTCTCTCTCTTTCTTCATCTCTGGACTTAGTGTGGATTCAAATATTACTACGCACCGTGACCAGCATAAGTATTTTGTACTGCCTAGAGCTCAGCTAACGTTTCTAATAAAGCTAAGAAACCTGCCAGGTGAAATATTCCAAATGTCGGAAGGCAACACGAGATGGCCACCTAAAAACCTGAGTCTCCTAACACAAATCCTAGGACATTCGCAGAGAACATGCTACCACTTCATCGATTCCAACTCACAAAATCTATATATATCCGTTACCGATTGACCATTCTTGTACCGTTGCTACCTGAGATCATAGTGTCTGAGATAAAGTACCCCGTCAAAGTCCTTAAGTTTTTCCCTCCAAAGGACAGTAGTCGTCCTTAACCCCAGCTGGCCTGGCCACGAGAATTTATCCAATAATCAGAAAATTTTGATTTTCTTTACACCCGGAGCTTTTCCCTAATATAACCCTTGCGCACCCCACAAAGTTTCAGGGCCGATGAAGGGTCGAGAGGCTCCACAGTTGGCCAGACAGTCCGCCCATTCGTTGCCCTCATGGAATCCTCAAGAATCCCAACCAGGGTGAGGGGTTATTCCTACAAAATCGATTAAGAGCCTAAATGCACTTCATTACCAGCCTAGATAACACCTCGTAGGCCATTAAAGACCTGAGTGCCGCACTGCCAAATAGAATAAAGACGCGATATCTTACCATACGTCTCTGCAGACATATGGCGAAGATTTCCGCAGGAAAAATGGAGGCATATTTGCCCATAAAAAGCGCACACTGGAACACGAGTCCAAAAACGCCCGCACCGCGTTCCGTTTTTGTCTGTTCCAAGCCATCCGTGAACCATATCTGGGCCCCCAGTTGAGGCTCCCATGACCGGTTCTTCCACATCCACAGGACACGTCCCGCTGGCGCCCGTAATACCAATACACGCCAGACGACATATCCTTCAGAGAGTACCCACCTTGCTTTAATTGTTCGACCTTTGGGCATGTCTAACAATAGTATTGAATGACCAGTATACCATCCGCGGTCTCAGACCCCATGTGCTCCCAAAGAGCCTCTGCCAGGCATAGAATGCCTTTTTGGACCAACGAGTGAAGATGATCATTCCAGGTAAGGGAGCTACCCTTTGTCCGAGTAATCTATTGACGTACCTCCCACAACAGGCATAGACAGATTGCCCTTCCTTCTGTTCTTAAATGGTATCAGTATAGTCTTCGATGTTTGATGGATTGTCCTGTCATTCCATCCGACTAGCACAGACATATGTTCTGAAGCCCGGTCATTCAGACCCTCGAGCAGCTCATCAATGACCAGTGCCCATAAAGTGAAGATAAATTACCGCCCTAAGGACACCCTCTGGTCGCATTTATGATTCTATATGTAGTCGCTACTCCAAATGTGAATACCCTGGACCCAAGCATATCCAAGGCCAAATCCAATATGCCTGAAGAGAGACCCTTTCTCAACATGGCATCCTAATCGCATATAGGATGTCTTGTCAAATGCACTCTGTATACCTAAAAAGCATAAAGGGCAATATTGTTTGCCTCTAGTGCCCTCTCTATCATTGTGACAACATGATGAACAGCTGTTTCTGTAGACTTGCCCTGTTGATACACGAACTGAAGCTCATGTATGGGTTTCTGACCGAGGTAAATGTTCCTAATATAGCGTTCCAAAAATGTATCCATTGTTTTAAGGACAAACGAACTGAGGATAATTGGTATATACGATTTTTTGTATAAAGAGTGGTATTAGCTCTCTGCAAGGTATTGGAATATGACCAAGAAAAAGACTGGATCTAAATATCCTTACCAGCTGTGAGATAATCATGTCCATCGCCTTCTGCAACAGACCCCGTCCGGACCGGGTAAATTTAAAGGTAGCTAGAGATCAAATTGACCACTAGGCAGCAAGAGATCAAATAGTTGTTTTATCTCTAGTCAGCTAGAGGTCAGATAGAGGTCCCACTTTTAAACCCATAAGCGGCAAATTAGGTCGCTAAAAGGTTACAAATAATACGTATTTTTCTCATAAAAATATACAAATTTCATTAAAATTGCATTGAAACAAACAGCAAAACTTCTATATAAAGAGAATTAAGTTAAATAAAATAAAATAAACACATAGAAATATTTTATTATTACCCTAAGAGTATGCCTTAAATTGATTTAAATTTATAAAGCCTGACACTAGGCCATATGTTAAATAAATTTTATATAAAAAAAAGAACAAAGAAAAATTGCAATTTTTTACTTTAAATTATTTTTCTTTCTTGACAACCTAATAAATTGTCACGAAAACTGCATGTTAACATGCATAAGCATGATTTTTTATAAGGTTATAAATATAACATGCACTTTCATAAACAAAACACAATACAAACAACTACAATGAAATTACCCCTTAAGTTAGGCAATATTTTATATTATTTTATATTTTTTTTAAGCTTCTCTAAATAAACAACTTAATTTTAAAATTTAACAACCAACAAAATACCTCCTATTATAAACAAGAATTTATTTTTTATTTTTATTTTTTTTTTTGATATTTTCCTTATTTAAAGTAAAATTTTCTTAGGAATTTTCACTTAACAATAAGATGTTTACCTTTAAAAATAAAAATTTGTTTTAACCAGCAAAAAATAAATATGCATGTTATGCAAAAAGTGTTAAAGGTAAAATTAAAGCAATCATTTACCCTCTACCAACTGACAATCTGGGTAAAAGGAAAACAACAACAAACTCCTGAGCAAAAAAAAACACTTAGAGTAAGTTTAAAAAAAGTGCAAATATTGCAAAAAAAAAAAACCTACATTCTTTGTTGAACAACATGTTGTACCGAATGAACAAAACTAAAATGATTTTCTTGGGTTTTTTTCGTTTTCTTCTCACCGGTCAAGGTATTTGAAAAATTACATAGAATATCAATTAATCACTTGTATAAGCAAACTCAAGAGAGTCAATTTACAACATGACTGTAAATTGGTTTGTTTGGTAAAAGAAAAATAATATGTTTTATTTTATATTTATCGAGGATAGAAAAAAAAGAGAGAAATGAAAAATTTATATTATTAGCACAAACTGCAGGGAAATAGATAGAAACCCAAAATATTGTTATCATCATAAATTATAGTTGAAAAATGTATTTTTTCTAGCAGACGAGAAATGTGGAATAACGGTTGATTTTGAAAAGTTTAAACTCCAAAATTTCTAAAAAGCTTAAAAGTTTGCGTTTTAAGAATTTTCCAAAATTAAAAAAAAAAAAACAAGCTTAGAAGTATGCAATTTATTTGTTTCAACAGCTAAAGCATATCAACATAAATATTCACGCAATCACGCTATAATTTAAAGCATAACTTTAGGGTGTAAGTAATATATATTTACCCATAACCAGGGTAACCATAAAATATGCATTTAGGAATTAATTGTTTGCCCTTGTAAATAGGCTACAACAAACGTTTCACTATCCACCATAGTTTTTTAGTACATTGTAAGCAAATATTTTTAATTTCTTGCTGCATATTTTTAGGACACACATTTGTATAATAAATGCGTATTTTGAGCATCTTAAACAATCTTAAACCAATGGATCGATTTTTTCCACTCCCCTAAAGTAGCGTGAACAAAACCTTACAATAACCACATTGTAGGCATGATCATGATTTTAATTAAGGGATATCCTCTTCGCTTGCCTAAATTATCTATTTTAATAACTTACATTCGGAATTATGAATAAATTTCATTAATTTAACTTACGTATTAGATTCTTGTTGCTGTGTGTGCAGAATTCTTAGCTTACCTGCAATGAAAGAAAGAAGAAATATAAAACTTAAGAATACAAACATTTAAAGTTAAGACATTTAAGTTCAGAATAGTTTTTCAATAAAATACTTAGATTTTAAAAATCTTTCATATACAAAAAAAATCATAGATTTTAAAGACTTTTAAAAGAGAATCCTCTTAAATCAAAAAATCTTTTGAGCAAACAAACTGCAAGAACTTAAAACTGCCTTTTACAGCCTGAGAATTTTTTGTTTTATAGAAAAATCGTAAGACTTGGAAGACTTTTTGCAACACAAAAATTTTATACTCTGAAGTATGCTTTTAAGAGAAGCCCTTAGAATGAAAGAACTTGTTCGCATCGAAAATACTTCAGACAGTGAAGAAAAAACTGATAGAAGCCTTTAGAATCTTTACTTGACTTTGAGATAATTTTTTTTTTGTATAAAAAACTTACACCAAAAGATTTTTCTTACAAAAAACTCCTTACACCTCATATACATATTTTCGTTTTTTTTTTTCAAGTTTTTAACTTTCAAATTCCATACAAATACTTGAAAATGACGAAAATACGTATTTTGGGGCTGATTATGAATGGGGTGTAAGACTCTGAGGAATTTTTATTTGAAAAATCCCTCATAGTCTGATGACTTTTTCTTACAGAAATACCTTCACACACTGAGGAACTTTTGCTATAGAAAATTTTTTACTTTGAGAATTTTTTCCTATATAAAAATTCTAAAACTCTGATGATTACTTTTTTTTTTTCTATAGAATAATCGTCAAATACTGAGGAAAATTTTCTACAGAAAACCCTCAGATTCTGACAAATTTTTCCAATAGAAAAAAATCTCAGATTTTTAGGACTTTATTACATAGAAAACTCTCTAAGATTCTTATCACTCTTTTCTACAGAAAACCCCTTTGACTCTAAAATTTTTTTTCTAAAGAAAAGCTATTTAGTTTCAATGTATTTTTTTACAAAAAAAAACCATCAGACTTTGGTGACGTTTTCCTAGAAAAGCCCACAGACTCTGAAGAATTTTTCCTATAGGAAAAACTTAAGTCTGTAATGAATATTTTCTATAGAAAATCCCTCATTTCTAATCACATTTTTTCTATAGAAAACCGCTCAGACTGTGGGCACTTTTTCCTGCAAAACGAAAATCCTCAAACTCTGAGCTCTTTTTTATGTGAAAAAAAACTCAAGTGTAAAAGGGCCTTCCCTTAGTGAAAACCCCTTAGATCCTGAGGACTTGCACCTATTCAAAAACCATCAGATTCTGAGGAATTTTATAAATTGGAAAACCCTTTGACAATGTAGATTTTTTCATACATAAAAACTCCCAGATGAGTTTTATTTTACCTAAATTGATCATTTATTTATTTCCTATAGAAAAAGCCCAAGATTTTGAGAACTTTTTTCCATAGACCATGACAGGGTCACTGAGATGTTATTTATATAGAAAACCATTTCACCTCTGAGGAGTTAATGTTTTCCAAAAATAGCCAGACATTTAGAACTTTTTCTTATAGAAAAACCTTCAGACTCCAGAGACTTTGTCATATGGAAACCACTGAAGACTTTTTGCGAAAAATAAACACTTTCAAATGTAATGGAATTTTTCCTATAGACAAACCCTTAGACTATGCGGAAAACCCCAGAAAATCGAAGTTATTTTTTTTTTCTGGAAACTTTTTCCTATAGCAAAACCTATAGATTTCATCGCAAAGAGAGCCGATAATCATTGACCAATTTTTTGTATAGAAAAGCCGTTAGTCATAGGAGACTTGTTCGTTTACAATAGCCCTTAGGACGAGGACTTTTCCTATAAATAAAAAACTGTCAGAACTTTTATTATATAGAAATCCCTGAAACTAGATCAACTTGTTACTAAAAAAAATTAAAAAACCCTAAAGAGAATTTTTTAAAAAAAACCCCCTAAGACTCGAATGACTTCTTCCTATGGAAAAACCTTTAGACTCCAAGAGCTTATTCCTACAGAAATTCATTTAGACTCCAAGGAAACTTTTTTTATTAAACAAACAGCTCTCAGTGTGTTAGATTCTCAACGAAAAAACATTTCAGAATTGAAAGGTTTTTCGCTACATTACCCCCTAAAATTATACAACACTTACTAATTAAAAAAAAACACCAGCCTTAAAATAGACAATAAAAAGCAATTTAGTATAGAATCCTTAAAGTATGCTATCGAAAGTGTCTATTTCACAATTGTTTACCATGTAAGATATTGTTTGCAACAAACTGCCACTAAAAATCTAACAAGTTTTTAATTGTATTTGTGCTGCAATTATTTATTTCTTTTTATTTAAACTAATTAAGTTCAATTCTTTTAGTTTTTCATTTTTTATTTGATCATTGCAAATAAACAATAAAATTGCCATTATTTTTCAAGCATCAGTTAATGGTGACTTGTTCCTTTTTTTTAGATTCTAGTTTTAGTGGCACCAAAACAATGATGAAAATACATTTGTAGTTTTCCTACAGTTATAGACAAGAACAAAAAAAAATAACAATTGAACGATGGTAGACAAACCCCAGAAAATTAGGTATTGAAAATACACAAAAGACAAATACTTTAAAAGTATTTTCGTGCAACAGACAAAAATCTTTGAATGGAATTACAAGAAAATGTCAGAGAGCGTTGCAGATGAAGTAAAAAACAAATGGAATAAGCGTTAAAAATAGCGTCAAGTGCAATTAAATACTTTTATTCTTATGATTTCCAAAAGTCATTTCATTTCTATTGAAAACAATTAATAGCTGACAATAATAACACTAGGCAACAGCCATTTTGTTATTTGGTTCTAGCATACTTTTTCTCATGGATTTGGACCTACTGAACACGAAAATGAATTTTAAAAATTTTTCTGTCGATTGGTTTGCGAGATACAAATTTTTTAATTTTTTTTTTTAATTTTTGGAGGTACACTTACTATTTTGAGCATATCTTTAGTCTTCTTTGACCTATTTTATCCTACTACTACTCAAATTAAAGACAATTGAGCCGTCTACAACTTATTCTCAGAAAATTTTCAAATCGGGTTAGTAGTTTTGATGTTGGCGGCTTAAAAAGGTTAAAAAACTGCGTTTTTTTAGTAAAAATGTGGCTGAAAAATTCATATAAAAATTCATATAAAATGTAACACGCGATGTTAACAGCGATTTTAATTTTTTTACGTATAGCTGACACTTTTCCAAAGAAAATAAGCCCTTACTTAACAAAATCTGATGACAAATGGCCGACTTATTATTTTTTTGGTAAACGACCGAAATTCCGCTATTTCACGATTTTTTGATTTTCATTATTTGCACAGCTTACCTACCCAACGCAAACGAATAAATACATTTGAACTTAATTTAAAATAAACAAATTAGTCTTCGTATATTGTTTTTTAATTTATTTACAGCACTACATGCTCAATGTATCGCACAATTAGCTAAACTAACGAAATTAAACTAACTAATTAAATTAAGCAAATCAACGCACAAAAAAATGAGTAAAAACAAAGATATAAGTGTACATTTTATGCCATGTGGAAAAACTGCTGACTTCTTCTTTGTTTTTTGTATTCGCTGCAATCGGTCTCACGTATTAGGGTCCAAATATAGTCACCCATCATAGCCGTGTCATAGTTGCCCTGATAGCGTCGTTCCATAGCCTTCAATTCCTGATGAAAGCGCTCGCCGTGTTCGTCGCTCACGTCTCCTAAATTCTCAGGGAAAAAATCCAAATGAGAATCCAGAAAGTGTATTTTAAGTGACATGTGCACTCCCATGGCTTCATAGTTCTTTACCAGATCCTCAACTATGTCCTTATAATTCGGGCTTTTGTTGTTTCCTAAAAAGTTTTCCACAACAAGCCTGAAGAAATTCCATGCTGCGGCTTCGATGGGTGATAACAGCTTTGGGAATTTTTCATCTTTCAACATTTTTTTTATCTCGGGTCCTGCGAAGACTCCTTCTTTAATTTTTGCCAGCGAAAGGTAAGGGAAAATTGACCGTAAATAGGCAAAAGCTTCACCTTCTTTGTCTAATTTTTTGGCAAAATTTTTAATCAAACCCAATTTTATGTGCAGCGGCGGAAGTATTATATTTTCACGGTTCTCTATTAGTGGTTTGCGCTGAACATTCGCTTCTCCAACTACAGGTTTCGTTCGTACCGGCCATTTTTTTTTTATATAATGCTGATCATCAGCGCGGCTATTCCAAAGGCACAGAAAACAGCAATGTCGCGTATAGCCTCCTTGGAGTCCACACAGAATGGCCACAACTTTAAGGTCGGCGCATATTTTCCAATTGTATTTCCTATACTCTATGCATTTCAGCAAAATGTCCATAGTTTCATAGTTCTCCTTTGAATGAACCGCATGAGCAATAGGAACAGATGGCTTTTCATTCCCATTATGTAAGAGAACTGCCTTCAAGCTCTCTTTGTTGCTGTCAATAAACAACCTCCATTCGTTGGGGTTGTGAATTTGGTGAAGCTCTTGGAACAAGCCTGAAATGTCGCTGCAAAAACATATTTGGTCTTTCTTTGTATAAAATTTTGCATACTCCTTGTGACGGTTTCTGTACGCTGATACTTTCACTTCTGAAGCCGCAAATCCACACTGTATCATCCGAGACGCAAAAAGTTCGGATTTCTCCTTAGTGAGACCAAAATCGCGCACCCAATCGTTTAGTTCGGCCTGTGACAGTAATTTTCGCTTTGCACCCGGCTCAAATTCGCTTGCATTTGACTCAGACTCTTCTTCTGACGATTCTGCTTTTTGAAGAGATGCACCAGGGCACACTGGATATGGCACATCATGCGAATGTGGTACTGGAAGCGCAAACGATCCCACTTGAGCGTAGTTCCATTTAAAAAATCTTCCTACCCCACTGTTTGTGGTGAGGCAAAAATAACAGTCTGTGGAATGGCATAGCGGCTTTTTCCACATCATTGGTGTATCGAATTTCATATGGCGGCTAAAATTAAAATAAATTACTATATTCGCTATGTATAATGTGTTTAAATAAAAATTCTTACCTTCCGCCAGCTGCCCAGTTGGTTAAGATTATATAGCAAAGATCACACAGCGACTTAGGTGTCCATGGTTCTGTGATATTTGGTGAAATACCAAAATAATTCAAATAGTGCAATTGTACTGCTGGAGTAAACTTGTGTGCGTGATTTTTTTTTTATAAACTGGCCACAAACATTGCAGAAATTGTCTGGATCGTTCAAACACTCGAACACACGTAGTCTTTTACTCATTGTCTTCCTTGCGTTTTCTAAATATTAACTTCTTTACACTTTCACAGACAGTTTTGAAATGCAATTGATAACCGTGTCTCCTTATGTTTAAATATGTATGAGCATGTAGTGCTGTAAATAAATTAAAAAAAAATATACGAAGACTACTTTGTTTATTTTAAATTAAGTTCAAATGTATTTATTCGTTTGCGTTGGGTAGGTAAGCTGTGCAAATAATGAAAATCAAAAAATCGTGAAATAGCGGAATTTCGGTCGTTTACCAAAAAAATAATAAGTCGGCCATTTGTCATCAGATTTTGTTAAGTAAGGGCTTATTTTCTTTGGAAAAGTGTCAGCTATACGTAAAAAAATTAAAATCGCTGTTAACATCGCGTTTTACATTTTATATGAATTTTTATATGAATTTTTCAGCCACATTTTTACTAAAAAAACGCAGTTTTTTAACCTTTTTAAGCCGCCAACATCAAAACTACTAACCCGATTTGAAAATTTTCTGAGAATAAGTTGTAGACGGCTCAATTGTCTTTAATTTGAGTAGTAGTAGGATAAAATAGGTCAAAGAAGACTAAAGATATGCTCAAAATAGTAAGTGTACCTCCAAAAATTAAAAAAAAAAAATTAAAAAATTTGTATCTCGCAAACCAATCGACAGAAAAATTTTTAAAATTCATTTTCGTGTTCAGTAGGTCCAAATCCATGAGAAAAAGTATGCTAGAAACAAATAACAGACAAAAGTTTGTTATTTGTGACCTAGTGTAATTAAAGGGATCAATTAGGCAAATAATTTTAAAGCACAAAATTTTAATGGAATATTATAAATATTTAAATGTTTTTTTTTGTAATAGTTTCCTTTTTACTTTGTTTTATTTTATTTTTTTTTTTTTCTATTTTTAAATAATATTTCATAAAGTTTTTATTAATACTTAAGGCAATTTTATGAATATACTTTTCTTATTTGAGCTTTTGTAACGGAAACTACTTAGTTTAAGAGTGTACAAAAATATGTTGCATCCTTATGTTGATAATAGTTTAATACTTTATAACATTAGTTAAAACTATCGTATAAACAGAGCTGTAAAAGATTTAAAACAATTTTTAATTTAATTCTTAAAATTTTAAATTAAATTGGAACTTAAAAAAAATATCGAAAAAATATTTTTTGCTCCCCCTTCTTAAGTTATTATCCTAACAAGCACTATGACGTTACTACAATTAAAACATAAAATATTTTTAATTTTAACAAAAAAAAAAAAAAAAAAAAAACTGAGATAAACCACCATATTTTTAGTCTTCAAATTTTAGTAACGACATAGTGCTTGTTAGGAAAATATATTTAGAATGGAGCAAAAAATATTTTTAATTGATTTACAAAAAAAAAAAAAAAATACTTTTGCCTATTTGGGAGCCTCTAGCTCTTCCAAAGGGAATATTTTGCCAGATGGCAATAAATGTATCAGCCTAGCTACAAATAAATCATGTACTTTAATTTTAAATATAAGAAGAATACAAAATTATATGTACTCAAAATAAATAAATGTTTTAGTAAAAATCGAATTCTTTCAACGAATTTAAAAATCGGCATGAAGTTTTAAATCAAAACAAAAAATTTTATTGCATCTAAATAATTTAAGAATCATAAATAAATTGTCTTTAAAAACAAAATATACTTTTTAAAACAATTCTTCATAGCTGCCCAGCAAAAACATGGTAATGACAGGTCGCTACTGTGTGGATTACCATGTAATGATAGGTCGTTACCTTTTTCATTACTTTAAACAACAAAGTAATGACCTACTGATAATGTGCGAAAGGAGTACTTATATGTACACGAAAAATAATGATTTACTGTTAGTTGTTTTTTTACTATTATGTTTATTTATTTGTTTTGAAAAACTACAACAAATTAGAAAATTATCTGCTATTAAATAGACTTTTAAAAATTTTAATATTTTAAAGTCTCTACGAGAAATAGCATTAAATTATGAACTCAAATTTTTGAGTTCAAAAAGAAGATATGTTAAAGATTTTTATAATTTAAATACAAATTATTTTTGTCGATTTCTTTAAGTAAGAAAATTTTACTTGATTAAGATACACTATTGTTTTATTAAGAACAACTACTTACTTTACTATTGTAGGTAACCACTTATTTCTTCACTATGAGTAACCATACTGGTAATTCTTATTCTCACTTTTTTTATAAGCGAGAGGGTAATAACCACTCATGAATTTTGGGACATCGCGAACAAAAGTAATTTAGCGAGTAAATATCCTGGTAACTAGTGAAATCCTTTGTGTGCTACTTACTCTCTTAATTACTTGGTAATGTCTGTTTTTGCTGGGTGGGAATGTATTACAAAATTAATGCTTAAAATTATATATTTTATATAACTTGAGATTTGATCCTTATAACTTTTTGAAATTGAAACTGTCAATCCTTTTATAGCGAATGATTTTTAAAAGTTACACATAATTAAAAATTTAATTCAAAAATGTTATAGAAAAGTTAATACTTTTAAAGGTCTGGTAGTGTACATTATCGTAGAATATTAAAGTATTAACGAATAAAAAAAAAGTTTTTTGTTTTCTTACTGAATATTTAGCAACACTAACCCGCATTTGAGTAAAGAAATTATTTTTTATAGCTTCCAATTAAGAATCAGTATTAGAATTTGAGATTATTGATTGGAAGTCTGGTGAAAAATAAATTCTTTTTTTTTTGTGTTGGAGCGGGCATTGTTCTTGTCCGTTCGAAGTATAGCGGGAAGGTGGGTTTAATATTTTTTAAGCATTTTAAGTAAGAAATTATTTTTTATAGCTTCCAACTAAGAATCAGTATTTGAACAAAAGATTATTGATAGAAGTCCCGAAATTTTTTTGATTGGGGTTGATTTTACATTTTTTAAGCACTGTCTGAACCCACAACGTGGTCTGAACGTCGTGTTGTTTCAAATACTTTGTGTTGATAGGTATGAGCGCATATAGAGCAATTTTTGGGCGTTGCTAAGTAACTAACAGATGAATCACCCTTTTAGAAAGTGCTGCAATTTTTGAAAGTAAAATCGTATGTCAGTTTGGGTTTAACCTTCGGTAGGTAGACACGTACAAAATTAACAACAATGAATTGCTATAACAGGTTAATTGTTAAAGTCCCCGGCCTATCATACTAAAATACATTTTTTTGGCATAATTCGTTTTTTTGTATTCAACATAGTTCCCTTCAAGGGTGATACACTGATTATAGCGACCCTCCAACTTTTCGATACCATTTTTGTAGTACGATTTGTCCTTTGCTTCAAAATAGGCCTCAGTTGCGGTGATCACCTCTTCAATCGACGAAAATTTCCTACCCAGCGAACATTCTTTTGAGATCTGAGAACAGGAAATAGTCGCTGGAGGCCACATCTGGAGAATACGGTGGATGCGGAAGCAATTCGAAGCCCAATTCATGGATTTTCGCCTTCGTTTTTACTGACTTGTGACACGGTGCATTGTCTTGGTGAAACAGTACTTTCTTTTTCTTCAGACGGTCCTTCAGACGGTCCAATAACGCTATGTAATAGTCGCTGTTGATGTTCCTTTCTTTTTCAAGGTAGTCAATGAAAATTATTCCATGCGCATCCCAAAATACAGACGCCATAACCTTGCCAGCCGACTGTTTCGTCTTTTTTTTTTGTAATAGTCGCTGTTGATGGTCCTTTCTTTTTCAAGGTAGTCAATGAAAATTATTCCATGCGCATCCCAAAATACAGACGCCATAACCTTGCCAGCCGACTGTTGCGTCTTTCCACGCTTTGGAGTTGGTTCATCACGTGCAGTCCACTCGGATGACTGTCGATTGGAATTCGGAGTGAAATGATGGAGCCATGTTTCATCCATTGTGCTGTTACGCCTCAAGAATGCGCGAACAAGTCGACGAAGTGAATCGTTTTCCAACGAAATTGATAATTTTTATCGCAGTGACCACGTTAACAAGCGAAATTCTCGATTGTGGAGGACGGAAAATATTACACTCTCTCACTGTCACCGTGTGGTGTGCAGCTCATTCGACATTTTTTTTTTTCGACAGAAACGATTCTAAAAACGATGAACAGCAAGCGCTCTTGAGCGATACTGAGTGAATTTTTCTTACCGAAAGTTGACGATCTGTATTCGGAGGACATGTGGTTCCAACAGGACAGGGTACTTGTCATACTGCACGCACGCGACACAATACGTGCTTTGAAGGATGCCCTCCCAGCACGACTAACCCCGCGTTTTGGTGATTTGCCGGACTTCTTCCACGAATATTTGAAGTTACGCCTTGAAGGAGTTTAAGAACAACAATCGAGCCGAAATTGACATTGTGATACCACAAATGAATGCTGTGCACATTTGCCCAAATTTGCATCAACGGCGAGGGCGGCCATTTGTCGGACATACACTCAAAAAAAAAAGTGAACAATAATTTAGAAAAATTGACTTACTTGGAGGAAAAATTTAAATGAAAACGGCACCAAAGACACTTTTTACCAATATTTAATAAAATTTTCCTTGAAATTAAGAAACAAATTTTACTTAAAATTTGGTCAAAATTTCTAAATTATAGAAAAATTTTACTACTGAAAAGTAAATTTTTATTAGAAAATAGTAAAATTTCCTCCTAATTAGTTAATACATCATCTAAAATTGTACTGTTAGTTAGGAAATGTTTTCTTTGAATTTAAGAAAAATTCTATTTTATTTAACTTCATTATATAATTTTTTTTTTTTACTAAAAACTAGGGCTCAACTCCCTAAAAATAAGAAAATATTTTCTAACATCAAGTTAAATAAGACTTCTTTTAAGTGAAAATTGTCCTTGAATTTGATAAAAATTTTCTAATAAAAATTGTTTATGTGATAAAGGTAATATATTTTACCCTTTATTTTAAAGTACTTTACATTCATTGTGTAAGTATGTTCCCACATTCGACTTCTGCTTTGTGAGGATACTGCTCTTAACCAGCTTTTTGCTATACACTTTTGTCTTTAAATTAAATTGAATTATACTAAACTCATATATTAAAAATATAAAATAAATTTCATTAGCAAAAAGGTAAACATATTAAAAAAAAATTACTACAGGATATCCTGAAACGTAATAAATTGTGGCAGTCAGATCCTTTTCGTAGTTAATTTACGGTTCTGCTTAAGAGAACTACAAAAAGGCACGCCCTAAGTGACACACGGTATCTATGGCTAAGGAACACTGGGGGTCCTTTGTCTTCTTAAATTAACTAATTTAAGGAAATTGTTGCAAATATACAAAATATCACAGTTACATTTCTTGTTATTATTGGAAAATGGAAAAATATCATAAGTTTATTTTATGGCATTTTTAGCCTAAACTTTAATTCACATATACAAATTTTAACTTTTTTTATTATTAAGTAAAAAAAAATAGTTTTAGTGCCTTCAGTAAATAGAAAGTTTAATAGGCGCAACGTCATTTATAGGAAAGCCATTATGTATTGTATAAAATTTGCTTGCGATATTTAGTATTGTAGTCAGCAAACAAAATTATTACATAAAAGCGCAAATTCAAAAATTTTAAAATGTATTTTAAGTTATTTAAGGTTCTATATTTAAGACTATTAAGATAAGAAATAAGCTTGTGAGCCATTTTTGAATCACGCACGATAATTTTTTTAAATGGTTACCTTAAATTCTTTCATTTAATAATATATTTTCTTGGAAATTGGGAAAACTAACTAGTTTGTTTTTAATTTGTTTTTTTTTTTTTTTGGAATATAATATTAAAAAATATATAAACGTTTTCGAACAAAAAAAATCTATACCTAAGTTTATTATTTTTAAAAAAAAAGAAAACTTTTACTTAAAAAAAATATTTTATTAACATTTATCTGAACTAAGTTAATTGAAAATTTTCCCTAGAATTAGTTCATTAGTTCTAAAATCAAATAAATTTTTATTATTACATAGGAACAAATTTTTTGCATTATGTTTTTAATTACCTGAACTAAATTTTAGAAAACAATTCTTAAAAATTAGAAAGTGGTAGACTTAAAAATTTAATTTAGAAATGGTTTTCTAAAATGTAGTTAATTTTACTACTCGCGAAAAAAAAAATGAACATACATTAAGTTCAAGTACTTTCTCATTTTAAGTTAGACTCATTTTTTGAACTAAATGGAAGTAAATTATGATCTAATTTGTATACCCTTCACCACAGGTGGAAGGGTATATATAAGTTTGTCATTCCGTTTGTAATTTCTACAATATTGATCTAAGACCCTATAAAGTATATATATTCTGGGTCCTTATGAAGAGCGAAGTTGGTTTAACGATGTCCGTCTGTCCGTCCGTCCGTCGGTCCGTCTGTGTGTTGAAATGGGTTTTCCGAAGAACCCAGACATGATGAGGACTTGATTGTTTTTTATTTCTGTTACATGTGATCCATTTCTGTTTGCTATTAAAAATCAGATAGATCGGTTAATAAATGGCTGAGATATTACCAAAAAACTAGGACTACCTCTAATTTTTTCCGTAAAATCCCTTTGTTTAATATGTATGTAGAATTTTACGCATAACAAACACATCCATGTGTTAAAATTCTTTTCTTTCATCTCCACCTTTTATACACAAACCACACACACGCAAAAATTTGTCATTTAAATAAAAACTAAACAAATCTCTAATGAACGAAGACTTTAATATATGTACCTCTATTGACGATGATTTTGTGTGAGCTTCAATAGCTCAGTTGTCTAGACGCTATGTCACAAATACTTTTTTTCTCTAAGGCCGTGGGTTCGAATCCCGGTCAATTCACTTTTTTTTTTGTACATTTTTTTTATTATTTTCTTAAGACTTTTTTTTTGTTTATTTATTGTTTTTTTTAACATTTAATAATTAATTTAAATAAAATTTTATATTAATAATTAAATAATCCATAAATAGGCTAAAAACATAAACATTTTTATAAAAACCCTCTGATACAAACAAAATACAAACGGTTTTATTTCTATTTTTTGCTCCGCTTTAAAAAAATTCATAAAAAGATTTTTAAACCATTTTATTTCTCATATATTAAGAAAATTTTATACATAATTTCCCTTTGAGTGCAACTATTTTAGGTCATAACTTATAATAATTTATAAAAAAAATGTATAAACTATTTTCCTTCAAATTTTTAAAATTAAGCTAAAGAAATTAAAAATATTTTTGATAAAAAAGCGAAATAAAATCCCAAATGCAAATTTGCCAGCTTAATCAAACGTTTTTGTAGAAATAAAACACATGCAGTTCTAGTGATTTCTTTTAACGATTTGTTGAAATTATTTTCTTTCACCTCTTCACCTTTTATACACAAACAACAAACACTATTCTAGAGCTTTAATATGACCTATGGATACGTCTTATAAAGCAAAAGATCGAAAATCTTAAGTATAACATATTTGCTAAAAAAACTCGGAAATATCGGTTCAGATACAAAAAAAGTTATGCCCAAAACATAAATTTTTTTTAAACACCTATTTTCTGGAACCATAAATCTTCCCGAGTCCAAGTTTTATCACCAAACTAAATGGTTAATTTTCCTCTTAAAGGCGTCCGTATATAAATCTGTCCATTCCATATAAGTCCATATGTAAACTTCAGT
The DNA here is from genome assembly GCA_949748255.1 of Eustalomyia histrio. NCBI lineage: Eukaryota > Metazoa > Arthropoda > Insecta > Diptera > Anthomyiidae > Eustalomyia > Eustalomyia histrio. Next base: position 233,358,026 of record OX456523.1, read on the forward strand.
TTTTTCCCAACCATGGTGAAGGGTATATAAGATTCGGCATAGCCGAATTTAGCCGCTCTTACTTGTTTTTTTATGAACTAAACTTAGTTTTATTATATTTGAATATGCAAATTTCTTAAAACTAAGATGTTTTTTTTTAAATTAATAAGTTTTTATTTAATTGACTTGTTTTTTTGCTAAAATCAAGTTATATTACTAAGAAAAAATATGAACTATTTCTGAGTATATAAACTATTTCGTTTTTACCCAAACATAGGAATTTTTCTAAATTTTAATAAAATTTTACTTAAATTGAGGACAATTTATAAACTATTTTGAAGGAAGTTTTTGATTACATATTAGTTCATGCCTTTTTTTTTAGTGTATATAAACTATTTCGTTTTTACCCAAAGATAGAAATTTTTTTTTTATTTTAAGAAAATTTTTCTTAATTTTAATAAAATTTTACTTAAATTGAGGAAAATTCTTAAACTATTTTAAAGGAAATTTTAGTTCATGCCTTTTTTTTTTTTGAGTGTATATAAACTATTTTATTTTTACCCAAACATAGGAATTTTTATATATGTTAAGAAAATTTTTCTAAATTTTAATAAAATTTTACTTAAATTGAGGAAAATTTTTAAACTATTTTAAAGGAAATTTTGGATTAATTTTTAGTTCATGTTTTTCTTAGTGTAATTTTCCACATTAAATTGAAACAAAATTTATAAGTATAAATAAACATAATCAGTTAAAAATCAAATGAGTTTTCACTTTAAACAAAAGTTACATCGGAAGAAAATCAGATGATGCTTTTTGCCCCATCCAGTACAAATCTAACATAAAATAAGCAATTTAAATTGCTTTGCCACAGTTTCCCCTAACCAAATATCTTATAGTATATTTCCAAAAGCATTATATATCTCTTATAACATTCACCTTAAACAATACAAAACCAAAAAAAAAATGTTTTGCAAAAAATTCTTTTCTCTTGCATTTATACCATTTATTTCTATCTATACATTTTGACTCTATCAATTCTTTGTGCTCACCCACCATATGGCAAGGTATACAGTTTCCATTAACCCATCCGTACTCATCATAAAAAAAAAGTTAAAAGGTAAATATTTTCAGCACGTACTTTCTCAAAGTTTACCATTAAAAAAAAAAGTAAGCAAAAACATGCAAGCAACTATTTTCCATTTAAATTTTTTTTATTATTCTTTTACATATTTCGTTTTCTAGGCCAAAGGCTTAGTTAATGTTTGTCGTAAACTTCTAAAGTCGAATTGCGAAAAGTGCTTGCAATCGAAGTGAAGAAGAAATAGACGAAAAAGCGATAAAAAAAAATCATATAACAAAAAAAACTAAATTGTTTGTATTTTCATGAAGTGTAATGCAATATTTTTGTTGCCAAACACTTGGAAATAATATTGTAGTTGCTGTTGCCTTGTATTTATTTGTTACTCCTATGGAACAGTGGTTTAAGGCTGTACAATTTACAAGCAATCACAACATCTCAAATTCGGCTAGTTCACATTATGTTTAGGGGTCAATTCCCCGGTAAATATTCTGATTTTATTTATTTTGATTTAATTTAGCTGGAATGAACGCAGAATATAATTTTTAATTAATATCATCAATTTACCTCAGAGTAGATAAATTTTACATTGCTAGAAATTTCCTTTTGACAATATTTAATTTCTTTCCACTGTACTATTTTTTTGCTTTTTTCCATTATAACCATTGTATAGTTAAGAATATATACATTTAAAATTTTGAAAAATAGTTTTGATGTTGTGGCAAATGTTATACAATGCAATGTTATATATTTGAGAATTTTTATAATAAAAATAAAATTGATATAATGTTTTGTGTTGGGTGGAATAGGATTTAAACAAATACTATAAAATGAAAAACAAATGTAAATAAATGAAAAATATTTGAACACTTTAAAATAAAATTACAATTTTATTTTCAAAGAGCTCCTAATACCAGATAAAAAGATTTTTTTGTAAAAAAAAAAATAAAAAGGAATTTTTAAAAGTAGATAAGTATTATTTTATTTCCTGCTACAATACTTAAAACTATAACGGAAATCCTTAAAACAAAAAAAAGTTTAGATTTAAAATCCCTAAAATCAGGCAGTATTTATTTATTGTTATTAAACACCTAAAACTATGCTGTTGAAAACAACATTTAAAAGAAAAGAGATTTTTAAGGGAAATCCTTGAAAATATATAAGAAAGCACAAAAAAAAATTAAGCCCTTCTTGATACTTTCACAAATGCTGACAAAATTTTAAAATTTTATTTTCCTAACTGTAAAGTGTCCCCAAAAGTATGCAACAATACCGTTAAAGAAGTTATGTCCAGGGTTATGCTTCATTCTTATTGTTGAACTTTTTAATATAAAAATTTTTCATATTTCGGCCGGTTAAATATTAAAAATTCTAAAAAACCGCAAAACAAAAAAGAACTCAAATGAGTCAAACTCTGATATTAAAAATAAATCATTTTTTTTGTTTAAATTTGTGAATGTAATATTGTAATTTATTATTTGGCCTCTAGGCTTTCAAATTACAAAATGTTAAAAAAAAAAATAAAAATAACCAAAAATCCCTGAAGAAGCTATCCATTGAGATAGCGAAATATTGGATAAAAAATAAATATATTTTATAAAATTTACCTTGAGCTTGAATATTTATTACATAGAGCTCTAAATTTATTTTTAAAAAAACGCTTAAATTAAAAAACAGCAAAATTAAAAAACAGCCAAATTAAAAAACGTCTATGTTAAAAATCGTTGAAATTAAAATAAAAACACTAAAACTTAAAAACACCCTAAAATTAAAAAATAAAAACCCTAAAATTATAGAAAATTTAAAAACCCTAAAGTCAAAAAACGCTAAAATTATTGTAAAAATTAAAAAAAAAATAAAACTTAATAAAGCTAGAATTAAAAGACATTAAAATTAATAAAACGCTAAAATTAAAAAAACGCTAAAAGCAAAAAAAAAACGCTAAAATTAGGAAAACGCTATAATTTTAAAAAAGCAAAATTTATAAAAAAAAGCTTAAATTTAAATTTAATAAAAAAAATTGTAAAAAATTAAAAATAAAGAAAATCGCTAAAATTAATAAAACTAGCTTAAATAAAAAAAAATAAAATAAAAAAGCTCTAAAATTAAAAAAAAGCGATTTCAACAATTCCAAACCTCTTTCCAAAGAAAGCAACACAATAATTTAGTAGGAACAATTTCCTGAGTGTTGATTATCTTTTAATAAAAAAAATCGCTTAAATAAAAAAGCGATTTGAACGCCAGAGTATAAATAAAAACTTGCTTTAAAAAATGCTTAAATTAAAAGCAAGTCGTAGTATTTAAAAAACACTAAAATAAAATCAAACCAAACACAATTTTGGTTTGATTTTGCGAGTGGCAGACATTTTTAGGTATTAAAATAATTAATGGAGTTTTATATACAGGGTAAAAAACATTTTACCAGTAAATAAATAAAATGAATAAGGTCGCTAAATTAATAGAAATCGCTGAAATGAATGAAATCGCTAAAATAAATCAAATCACTAAAATGAAGAAAACGCTAGAATGAACTTTTGTTGAAAACATAAAAATTTAAAAAATCGCTAAAAATGCATTAAGTTGCTAACATGAATAAAATTGCTAAAATAAATAAAATCGCTAAAATAAATAAAATCGCTAATAAAATCTCTAAAATGGAAAAAATCGAAAAACTAACAAAATATCTAAAATAAAAAAAAAAACAAATACGATATTAAAAATAGCTAAAATTAAACAAAATGCTAAAATGAATAAATTTACTTAAAAAATTGCTAACATGAATAGAATCGCTAAAAATTAACAAATCGCTGAAATGTGTCAAATCGCTAAATTTAATGAAATTTCTAAATTAGAAAAACTAAAATTAACAAAATCGCTAAAAAATGCATAAAAACTCCAACAAAAAAAAAACTGAAATCAATCGCTAAAACTATTAAAATCGTTGAAATAAAACAGTAAAAACGTTAAATATAGATAAAAAAATATCTAAAAAAAATCACTGAAAGTTGCCTTTCATCCGTTCATCACCAAAATGAAAATAAATTTTAGCAATCGCTAAAATAAAAAAATTGATTAAATTAATCGCTAAAATAAAAAATCGTCAAAATTAAAAAATAGTCAAAATTAAAAAATCGCCAAAAAAAAAAATCGCTAAAATTAAAAAATCGCTAAAAGAAAAGAATAAAATAGCTAAAATAAATAAAATCGCTAAAATCAATCAATCGCTAAAACTAATGAAATCTCTAAATTGGAAAAAATCTTAAAACAAACAAAATATCTTAATTAAAAAAATACAATATTAAAAAAAGAAACTTAAACAAAATGCTAAAGTAAATTCGCTAAAATTAAGTAAATTTCTGACATGAATAAAATCGCTAAAAATTAACAATATCGTTGAAGAGAATCGAATCGCTATATTTAATGAAATTTCTAAATTAGAAAAACTAAAATAACAAAATCGCTTAAAATGCATAAAAACAATAACAAAAAAAAGTTGAAATAATACAATAACGCTAAAATAAAAAAGGAGAATAAAAAAATTACTAAAACTAATAAAATCGTTAAAATAAAACAGTAAAAACTTTAAGGAATCGCTAAAATAAAAAATTTTATTAAATTAAACACTAAAATAAAATAATCAGCGGAATTAAAAAATCATCAAAATTAAAAAATCATTAAAATTAAAAAATCGTCAAAATTAAAAAATCGCCAAAATTAAAAACGCTAAAATTAAAAAAAATCGCCATAAATAAAAATCGCTAAAATTAAAAAATCGCTTAAATAAAAAATCGCTAAAATTAAAAATCGCTAAAATAAAAAAACGTTAAAATTAAAAAATCGCTAAAACAAAAAAACGCTAAAATAAAAAAATCGCTAAAAATCTAAAATGAAAAAATCTAAAATTTAATTAAAGGAATTGAAGAGATGTTTTTTGTATGTATAAATAAAGTTTCCGATCATTTGACACAAAAGGGTAGAATTTAAGCAATAAAAGTAAATTTTTTATTAAAAATTTTAATTTTATGGTGCATTTAATAACAAGGGCTACAATTTTTTAAATATATAAAATCATAAGCTACTTATAATACAATACAAATGCAAATACAAACATTGTATGCCTTCAAAACAATACGATTGAAGCTTTTCCTTAAGCTCTCTTATTTATGACAGTATTTCCTTGCAGTACTTTAAATATTTTATGTAATAGCAAAAATCTTGATACAACAAATGAATATAACAAAAACAACAAAAAAAAAATACAATACAATACAACTTTATTACTCGTATATCGTATACCAACAGTATACTATATTTAACATTTCATAACTTTAAACGGATACAACAACTGCAACAAATAAAGAAAAAAAAAAAGCCCACAAAGTTGAAAAGAGTCACGTTGATAAATGTAAGCAAATACGAATTGTGTATGTGTTGTAAGTTAGTAAACAGGTATGTGTGTTTGTTTGTATGTGCTGACAATAACTTTTCACTACGACTTTATACCGTTGTAATACCACAACATAAAAACACACAACACAAAACAACTTCATGTTATTTCATTAAGTAGTATAAAACTGTGTGTGTGGAACCAAACCCAAAAAAAAATAAAGTTCTATGGCAAAAGTTCACTAGTAGTATATGCCGGATTTTAATTGGATTGAAAAGTATATCAAATTCTTTGACATGTGTGAGCATGAAATATTTTTCAGTGCAGGTAAATGCGTTAAAAAATACAGGGATGTATCAGGGAAATTAAGTTATTATTTTAAATCAATTAGATACTAAAAGTATGCAATAAATTGTGATTTAAAATAACTACTTTACAATTTTGTTTTATTTATAAATATACATATTGTTACGAATCATCAATTTTCATTTACCCGTGAAACTAGAAATCCCCATAAGACATCACTGAATAATAAATAAATTCAGTTTGGCAACTCTTCGGTACTAGCAAGTTTGGCATTAGCAAAGACTAGAACCTTCCACACAAATATAGATGAGTCTGGAAAAAATATCATGTTCTGGACATTTCTAGTAGACTTCAGAGGAAGCTATCACATCATAGCAACGACCAGAACCCTCCAGACATTTCTACTGGATTTTTGGCAAATTTGGGCATTTACTGTGAATGTATTGGTACGATATAAACTTATTCAAAATAAAATTTCCCACATGCCCGCTGACGTGGAGTACAATGAAATTTGTAGGAAAAATTAGCTGCCGCTACTAAATTTTAGTAAACTTTTTGTAAAGTGGAATAAAATCTGTTTGCTAAAATCAGCAAAACAAAATTTAAATATAATTAATATTAGTTCAAAGTTTCCAATTTATTTTTTTTATCAAGCATCGGATTCTTTTTTTAAGGTTTTTAAAATTAGCTACAAAAATTTGTAAATATTCTGTAAAAATTCTATAATTTGTTAAATGTAAATATCAAAAAGATTTGCTAAATAATAATTTTTTTTACTAAAAATCGGTACACAATAGTAAGTGGGATTGAAACCCGTTTACAAATATTTCTACTAACTTTTTTTTCGGAGTGTAGTTTAATATACCGGTATGATGCACGAACAGGCCCGCTTAAATAAAAATCCACCTCTACCAGAATTAGTTGTCTGATCCCCGTAATTTTGAAAAAAGTTCGAAATCGTTGTACAGTGTTTCAGTCCAACCAAAAATATGCATTCATGAAGTCTTTAAAATATGCAACAGTATATGTTAAGTGTACACTGCAAATTTACAAGAGTACAATTTATTTAAAATTCTTTTTTGCGTATTTTAAGGGCTTTGAAATGAATCACAAATGCATCTTTTCGGTCGGCCTGCTATGAATAAACATTTTTTTGTATATAAAATTAAAAAATTGTACAACCAGAAATCGATTAAGATTCTGGAAATTGTAATAAAAAATTTGTTTTTAATTTAATAAATGAATATTTATTATCAGTTTTATGGGATAATATCTCTAAAATTTATATTTTTGTTAATAATAAAATTTTTAATTTTAGGATTTTTTTACAATTTTTTTTATTTTTATTTTGTTTTCATGAAACATTACATGCTCAAACCCTAAAAGTATGCAACATATTTTTTATAGGACGCCCCTATAGTTGCCAAAATAACTTTACTTTTCCAAATTCTTTACCCTTCTTTGCCCACATACTGCCATCAGGCTCTGTTTATCGCCGTTGCATAAGCATATTTTGAATTACGGTATTCATTATTGGTTAACGATAAAATGATGAAATAAAATATGTATGTGTAAATAAAACTGAATTGCAGGAAAACTTAGTAGAATATGTAGTATATTCAAAGGTATTATATTGTACAACTTACGTAAAATGCATGTGATACAATGCACCACACGTAACATATGATGTACTTAAAAGTCACGCAAAAAAGGTTTTTTTTTCCTCCCTATTTTAAGAGCGTTAAGTATAAAACCAAATACCGTATATGGGTAACACATACATTATAATGATGATGATGATGACGGTTGACATTTTAACTTGCAAGTTGTGGTATCGATGCAAAGCACACATACAAAGTAAACACACACGTATAGTGAAGTTAACGAAAGCGAGGAGCATGTCGGATGTTCTATAGTTGGCAAAATGGATTAGGTGGATGTATACGAAATTGGCGCAAAATATTAAAATTTCCTTGAAACAGCAAGGCTCAAATAATGAAGTAATGTTGATGCCGCTATACGTTTTTTTAAGAATTAACAAAAAAATGTTGCCTACTTTAAGGGTGACAAGTTTAAATTCTCCATATATTCTGGTGTGATATTACACAATATATAATTTATCATTTATATAATTTTAAATATTTATTTATTTATTGGCATACTAATTATATAAAAAAAACACGGGGAACACCCGGGGAGCACCCGGCGAGCACACGGGTAGCAATAGGGGAGCACCCGGGGAGCATTTTTATGGTGGCGACGTTCGAAATTTTTGACTGGCGTCGTCCGAAATCCAGGGAGCACCCGGGGAGCACACGGGGAGCTCCCGAGGAGCACCTGAGGAGCACCCGGGGAGCATGCAGGAAGCACCCGGGGAGCAGCCAGGAAGCACCCGGGGAGCACACGGGGAGCACACGGGGAGCACCTGGGGAGCACCCGAGGAGCACCCAGAAGAAACCGGTGAGCACCTAGGGACCATTTTTAGATGGCGGCGATCGAAATTTTTGAATGTCGGCGTCCGAAATCCATGAAGCAGCCGGGATCACACTAGGCGCTTCCTATTTCAAAATATGATCTCTTAATAGCTACAAGTAAAATAAATCTGAACCCATAGTAAATTAAAGAGCGAGAAAGGACTATATAGGGGTGGTTTTCCTTATTACGAACCATCTACTCAAAAAAGTAACGGGACACAGTTACAGACAAAAAATTCATCTCATGTAAAACCTTAAAAAAAAATTTTATTTTTATTAAGTTTTTGTGGGAATTTTTAGCGCTTTAAAAAACAAATGTTAAAATAAATTTTTAGCTTTTAGCAGCACTTTAACACTTAAAATCTTTTAGGGGACTTTTGTAGTATTTCTTGAAAAAAAAAATCATTAAAAACCCTATTTAAATGCCAGATATGGTGTTAAAATATTTTACGAAAAAACTCCTCCATTCAGAACAACTTGTGCACTAGTTTTTAAGACTTATTTCACGCAGTTTTTGGCAAGAAAAAATAAATAAAATTATAAACGGTCACAAAGAGTATTTTCCTGTACCCACCAACCATTTAGGCTGAGGGGGGATACAACTACAACATCAACCTCGCTCAGCGTAAGAATTCTATAGGCCTGATACCATTACTATTATTTTGTTGCATAGTGTCCCAGTTCACGTACAGCAATTTTTATTGCAGCAATTTTCAACTTATAGGAGAGGATGGAAAGAAGAAGGGAAAGGCGTACCGACTTGATTGTACTTTCAATTCTCTAATTCATACTTTTTTTATATGTAAAAGAGACTAAAACTGTTAAAAGAGACTTTCGCTGTGTGGAAATTCAGAAAATTGATGCAAAAAAATTGCTGAGTATGATCCGAGACTAATCTAGTAAACAAATTATCAACGCCGGGCCATTTAACCTTTTCAATAAACCGGCGGACAGCTAGACAACTGGACAGACTGACAAACATCACTTAAACTGCATTAGCATCAAGAATATACAGTGGAACCTTCCACTAATACACCATTAATGGTCCGAAATTCCTGAGTCTTAATTTCCATAAAAAAAATATGATACAGATATTTAAGAACATAAGAATTTGTCAGCCTTAGTCACATTAAGACACATTTTGAGTTACCTTTTATATGGCCACTACGTGTAAACGTGGACCTATTTTAACCAGTCAACAGTCAGAGTACTAAATTCGCTAGCTACAGGTTGCAAAGAATACAATCGCAACCCGATTTGTATAAAAGAAAAAAATAAAAAAATATTTTTCAAGTTTGCGGTAATGAAACTTTAGATGACAAACTTTTAGCTATCTAACTGGGTCAGAAGTGGTAGGGCGTCGAGTTTTACTTTCAGAATTTATTTAACAAATTCATACCGAAAAATAGAAAAACTACGAATTTTGGTAATTTTTCCCACATTCGAACTTTAAGACGCTGTAAAATAACAACAGGCTGAAACTGTTCCAAAGTTGACTACGCCTTTTTTTCCCGGAATAAACACTATTCGATTTTGGTTTGCTAATATTATTTAAGCTCAATACAAAGGACCACCAAAAAGCTCAATGCAAAGGACCGCCAAAAAGCGGTTATCAAATATTAAGTAGTTTTTGACTAAATAATAATTTTTTTACTAAAGTTATTACTTGATATCGATAGAAAACATAAATTACTACTTCTTCTGTCTTTGAACAGTTCTTGTTCAACGAACAATTTTCAAGCCAGAAGGATGTAAAGTGAAAATTTCGTAAATTTGAAAAATTTACTTTTTAAAAAAGAAAAAATATTTAAAAAATCGCCAAAAATATATTTACGCTCTAGCATACATTATTGAAAATAACAAAGGTAGCTAAAAGTCTCTACTTGTAACATAAGTTACAATTTTTAATCCAGGACTAACAGGACAGCGTAAGGACACGTTTAAAGAACATCCCTCTAACTCAAAAACCAGTTAACAGAATTTTTAGAAATTAAGCACAGCTAATACACTCAAACTTTACAGTTAGAGGCATCAATTTCGGTAAAATTTATTAATGTTTTATGTAAATTTCGCTAAATTTCGCAATTTTTAAAAAGCGAAAATCGCTGTAATTTCTAAAATAATAACATTAGATCAACAATTTTCGGTATGTAATTTTATTTAACTGATAGTGTTATTCATACCAAAAATCAATACTATTTGATTACTGGAATTCTTAATTCGTTTACTACCTTTTATGTGCTATATCGCCTAAATAAAGCGATAAATTAAAAGTTTAATATCTTTGCCATAGTAAGATCTCAAGCATAAATATTATAGTTATCTAAAGAATAAATAGAAATGGTGACTAGCTCGAAAATATGGGGCGATGTTAATACACTGCGGGAAAAAGGAGTCAGTTGGGAGTTCGGACCTGTCGCGTGATAGGTGAAAAGAGGACCGGTTCCTAAAGTACCTACCATGAGACCGTTGTAAAAGACATGACATGCTCTTTTGCGTTGGTTCTGTGATCTGTTGTTTGGAGTTAGTTGTGTGACATGTTCCTTAAGACCAGTCCTGTGACATGTAACAGAGGGCAATTGACCCCCTCCTAGGACAAGCCCATGTTGAAGTGAATTGTCCTTTTCGTGTAAAAAAACCGGTCCAGTGACCGGTCCCTATCACAATGAACCGGTCACGTGACGTGTCCTGGGGTAGGTCCTTTTCCCGCAGAACAATTACACTGTAAAATTGTTAAGCTTTAATTTTACTTTTAAATAATTTCCCTTAAACATCTGTTATCTAAATTCAAAAGAAAAAAATTTATTGCCTACTTTTACATGTTGAAACATATTTAATCTTTTGCCTAATTTAAGGCCTTATATAAAAAAAAAAGATTTAATTTAAATGTCTCTTAGTAATTTTTATTATTTGTTTTCTTATAAAATGCATTTCATATTCATTTATGTGTATAAAAATTGTCCTCATTTCAAGTATTTCAATAAAAAAAAAACATTTTAGAAAATGAAAACATTTAAAATATACACCCATAAATTGTCGTTACAAACTTACAATGAAATGTACAAAACGAAATGTAATTATGTACATGTTTAAAAAAAATATAAAAAAACACTGGCTGAAATAAAAAAAGAACACAAAATTTTTATTACTTTTCTACTGGTTGGTCCTTTGGAAAAAAAAAATCCCAGTACCAGAAAGTTAAGAAATCATCATGAATAAAGGGAATACTCTACAGAAATACAGAGAAATTCCAACGCACTCAATATAACCAACATTTCATTCTAGTGCAAGGATATTGATAAAAAGTCCCAAAGGCATTAAGTTAAATGAAAAAATGTTAATGCATCAGCATAAAAAATATATAAAACTGTGAAATAAGAGACATGACTTGCCAAACAGTGGCTTTAATCATCATTGAAATGCAATATTATTATCTTCAACATCAACCAACATCAACTTCATCATCATCGTGTCTTTTGTGGGCTGAATCTTTTCTGAACCAGGTTGAAAGGAATATACAAAAAAAAACACGAAATAAATACATCCAAAAAAAAAAAACAATTTTAAAAAGTATAAAATAAACTCTAGCTATAATACACACAAACAAAGTTTAACGATTTCGTTTAAACTTCAATTCAAATGCAGCAAAGGAAAAGATTATTTGAAAATTGTAATCATTTGAGTGATTAAATAAATTTAAGTTGAAAGAGAAAAAATAAAGAAAAAATAGAAAGAGAGATGTGGTTAAAAGGATATTTTACTTTAAAATAATATATTTAAAAAGAAGATAGATACGATTTTTTTATTTTACATAATAAAACTTATTAAATTTGATTAAAAAATATTAGTTAAAAAAATCTAGAGTTTCAAAGGAATAAATAAATATTTGAAAACTAACTAAGGAATCCTAAAAGTAGGCTACATACAGGTTGGTTGAAAAGTTCCTGCTCTCAAAATGAAAGAATACTGTTTTTGTTACGAAATATATTTTTTTATTCAATATAATCTCCTAGAAGCTCAATACACTTATTCCAATGATCTTCCAATAATTTTATCCTATCCTTATAATGGTTTTCCGGAAGCTCTGCAAAATAACCGTCTACGGCTGCTATGGCCTCTTCATTCGACGAAAAATGCTTTCCACGAAGGAATTGTTTAAGATTTCCCAAGAGATAGTAGTCACTGGGAGCCAAATCTGGTGAATACGGTGGAGGTTCAAGCAATTCGTACTTTAATTCTTTGAATTTAGCCATCGTCAAAACACTTTTGTGAGCAGGTGCATTGTCTTGATGAAAAATTTTTTTTTCTTCTTTAAACCAGGTCTTTTCTCACGATGTTTTTCATCCAGCTGATCCAAAAGGCTGCAATAATATTCAGAGTTGATTGTTTTACCTTTCTGAAGATAATCAATCAACAAAATTCCTTTTGCATCCCAAAAAACTGATGCAATAACCTTCTTTGCTGATCGTTGTGACTTCACCTGCTTTGGAGCTGAAAAACCAGCTTCAGTCCACTGTAACCGTTCTTGTTTCAATTTAGGATCATGGTGGAAGATTCAAGTCTCATCCATAGTTATAAAACGACGCAAGAAGTCGGTTTTATTCGGCTTAAAACGTTCCAAATTACGCTGAGAAATTTGTTTTCGATCCAGTTTTTGTTGAATTGTTAATGTGTGCGGCACTAACTTTCCAAACAGTTTTTTCATACGTAATTCTTCATGTAAAATATGGAGTACTCGTTCGTCTGAGATGCCAATGGCATTAGCAATTTTACGCTTAGTCAAACTTGGATCTTCACTAACCATATTATGTACCTGCTCAATGATTTTTGCTGTGGTTGCAGTTTTTGGTCGTCCTTCGCGTGGATCGTCTTTAAGGCTGGTACGACCACGTTTAAATTCACCAGCCCAAAAATCTAACGGTGCGTTTTGAAGGTGAGGACTCCTTATACACTTCTAACAATTGTTCATAAATTTCCTTTGCTTTTAAACCCTTCAAAACAAAGAATCTAATGACTGCACGATATTCAATTTTTTCCATATTAAAAAAAATCAATGGCACGTCAACTTCAAATGGCTTGTACACAAAGAAAGAATTGACAGAATGACTTGCAACTTTGCATGTATTCTCAGGACAGTTATACCAACTTGAGAAAAAAAAAGTTTGGAGCTAGCAGGGAAATTCAAAATATTTTGGAAAAGTGGGTCCAGCATTATTAGGCGATATAGCACAAAGAATCGAGAAATTTAGTAATCAAATAGTTTAAATTTTTGCTATAAATAACACTATCAGTAAAATAAAATTACATACCGAATATTGTTAATCTAGTGTCATTTTCTTAGAAGTTACAGCGATTTTCGCTTTTTAAAAATTGCGAAATTTAGCGTAATTGACATTCAACAGTATTTAATTTTACTTAAATTGATGCCGCCTTCTACAAAATCTCGGTGTAGTAGATGTGCTTATTTAAAAAAAAAATCTGTTAAATGGTTTTTGAGTGAGCTTGAGTAGTAAAACGTGTCCTGGCAGTGTCCTGTGAGTCCTGGGGCAAAAATATTAATTTATTTTGAAGGGGAAAGACTATTAACTACCTTTGTTATTATCAATAATGTATGCCAGAGCGTAAATATATTTTTGGCGATTTTTTGAATATTTTTTCTGTTTTGAAAAGTAAATTTTTTCAAATTTACGAAATTTTGACTTCACAGCTTTCTCGCTGAAACATCGTTCGTTGAACAGAAAAAGTTTTAAGACGGAAGAAGTAGTAGTTGGAACACGAGAACCGTTGTTTATTCTCTACGTTCTCCAGCCATATTATTTGAACACGAGAACCGTTATTTATTGTCGCCGTTAGCCAGTCGTATTATTTGAAGACGAGAGCCGTTGTTTATTCTCGTTTTTAGTTAGTCGTTTTATTGGAACACGAGAGCCGTTGTTTATACTCTTCGTTCTCCATCCACATTATTTAAACACGAGAACCGTTATTGATTCTCGTTATTAGCTCTGTATTATTTGAACCCGAGAACCGTTGTTTATTCTCGTCGTTAGCCAGCCTTATTTTATTTTATTTATTGAACACGAGAACCGCTGTTTATTCTCGTTTGTAGTTAGTCGTATTATTCAAGTACGGGAACCACTGTTCCCCGTTGGTTGCTAATCAATACAACTAGCCGAGCCGAAACTCTTTCTAGAGTTCGTTTAATATCACCTTCGGGTAGTGCGGATCATATACGATCAAAGCTCGAACAGTGTTCTATAGTAAATCTCGCTATTCGAACATCAAAACGTTGTTTCCTCCAAATCCGTGTCGTATTGTGGCCATCGTTGTAAAGGGTTGGGTTATCGTGTATTATTTTATAATTACCTCAAAGGAATCTGGACAGATGAGCTATATCCCAGCTGGAAAATAAACTACATCACAAAGTGTTGAGTAACACAAACAAACAATTTGTACAAGTGTGTAAAAAATTCCCTTATCTTGTGATTAAATTAAACTCATTATTCGTTCCATTTCACTTCGTTCCCCTTGTCTAGTGTTTATATACCACTTGTTTCTCTTTTCTTTTTATTTCATTGCGTTTCTCTTACCATTTCGTTGCCATTGTCTAGTAATTGAATTGCGTTTGGTCCCCCTTATCTAGTGTTGCAATTCCACACGTTTTCATTTCCATTTTTATTTGTTCCCGCATTAAGTGTTTCAATTCCACTCATTCTCCGTTCCATTGAAATTTGTTTCCCTTTTTTAGTATTTTAATTTCACACATTCCTTAAATAACAGGTTTCCAGCCAGTATTTTAATTTCACACATTAATTAAATTACAGGTTCGCAGCCAACCCATTAAGGGGATACTTTCACCGTTTTTATAATTTTTTGACGAAAATTCAAAAGATTTCTAAATCAGTGAATTGGTTCATACTACAAGAACATGTATTTTAATTTTCACGTTTCAAGTCAATGCGGTTTGGGTACACCATTAAGGGGATACTTTTTCCTTTTTTATCACCAGCGAAATTCCTAAAAGTACCTTGCCAATAACTTAACGCATACTCCAAGGAACAGATTTTAAATTTCAGGTGTCGAAACCAAAAGGTTTGGCATACCAAGAATTTTCACCTTCTAAACCCAAATTTTTACAACGTTCCTAGCAGTACCTTATCACATTTTAAAATTCAGCCCTCTAGTAATTTGGACAGACCAACAAGGAGGAGATGTCGCCTTTTTGTCCCAACCCTTTACGAATTTTCCGCTCCGGTAGGCTAGTTGGTGGCGTGCTAGCTTATCAGTGCGGGGGTCGTGGGTTCAATTCCCACCAGAGGCTCTGGTCTGTTTTCGCTACAACGAGCCGAAAGCCTTCGTTGCTAGTGCTCGGTTAGGATATTAAGATATAATTTGTAATTATATTTATTATAATTTAATGGAATTAATTAACTTCGCCATTAGAGTTTTTTATAGCAATTTAAAAATCAGAAAACTCTTAAATAACTTTGAAATAGTTATGAATTTTTGGTAAAATATCGAATTTAATTTAGCTAAAAATTTTTTATAATTTTTTTTATAAAAAAGGCTTTGAATAACCTCCACCAATATCATAAAAAATATTCTCACTGTCTTTGATACAAATTATGTTAAAAACTTTTGAAGTAAAATTATGAAAGGTAAAAAAAATTTTTGGAGGTTAGCAACTTTTTTAGATGTGAAAACACATTTTTTGGTAAAAAAAATTTTGAGGTGAAAAAAATTTTTTGAGGTGAAAAAAATTTTTTGAATTGAAAAAAATTTTTGTTGTGAAAAAAATTAGTGGTGAAAAAAATTTTTGAGGTGAAAAATATTATTCACTGGTGAAAAAATATAAAAAAATATTTTATGTAAAAATCGCTTCTTTTAAATTATACTAAAATACACCAATTTGTGTATCTCAAATATTTAATACAAATTATAAAAATTCTTTAATAATCAGTTAGCACAACGTTCGTATAATCAATAACGTATTTGTTATACGCAAAATAGTGAGAACAAATATACGAATTTTACTTGAGATTTAATAAAACTTTTTTTTCAAAATAAAAAAAGAATAATTTTGGACGAATTTTCTATTACACTAAAAATTCGCAAATAGTTCTAAATGTTTTATTTTATAGATTTTACTTTTCAAATTTTATATTGTGAGGAGATGGGAAAATTTGTGAAACTGATCTAAACCGTAGTCGGTAACTTTTTCTTAATTTGTAGAGGTATGTAATTCATTTCAAAGTTATCAATTAAGTAATTTCAAAATTTCCTTTAACTAAACAAACCGCATTTTTAATAAAAAATTGTATTTAGTACTTTTACATTGAAATGGGTTTGTATTATTGTTGTTTTTTTTTCTTTCTGTTGAAAAGGATCATTGAAAAAATATCAAAACTAGCAAATAATTCATTTACTGTTTATTGCCTACATAAGGGCAATTTTTCCAACAACCTCATACTTAAAAGCATTATTATGGTTAAACTAATTAGAATTGACCAATAACATTTGTTGAACAGTTTTTTCCTTTAATGTGGCATACTTAAGGGATGTTAAGATGCATAGTATTTGAGGCCTAGTTTAAGGAGAAATATAAAATTTGTAGCATAGTTTTAGGATTTTATTATTTTAATTTTTGGGAAAATTATTACTTTCATGTGGCAGTTTTTAAAAATAATTGGATTATAATTTTATGGATATGATTTTTAAATATCATACAGTTTAAAAAATTGTTTAAAAATTTCACTTAAGTAATTTTAATATTATAGTTAAATTTCAACTATAAAACTGGCCCTTATTATTGGTGTTTAAATCTAATTAAAATTGCTAAAATTTACCTAATTAAAAACCCGTTAAAATAATGTCGTTCGAATTAATTATGTAACCACATATTATAATTATTTATTTTTTTTGTAAAATTCAACATATTTTACATGCTGAATTTTAAGTTTACATTATTATTTAACAATTAGTGGTTTACAATTTAAATAACTAAAAAATAATACAATTTTAATGAATAAACAATATAATTTTAATTACAAATAAATAACATATTGTACCTGTCTGAAATATATAAATGAATTTGAAATTTAATTATCATATTAATTTAAATGAAGCTAAAGTTTTAACAAAAAAAAATAACTAAATGTCTATTAAATGTATTAAAATTTAATTATTTGTTCAATGATAATATTTATTTAAAGTCACGTTCAATGTTAAATTCAAAACTATGTAAAAACCAAAGTTTTTCAGCATGTTTTATAGGGGAAGTATAAAGTTTTCAATTTAGAAAAACCCATCAACTTTTTTTGTTGTTTATAATTGTGAGGGACAAAAGAAATATAGAAATGTTTGTAATAAGGTGACACTTAAGTAAAAATTAATAGCTTTAAAATATGTTAAATTTTTTTTAACGTATGAGTAATATGGAATTATAAATTCGAAAATATTAATCATACGCACCTTAGCATCAATGCTGTAAAATAATTAGAAGCCTTAAGATTAATTTAATATTAATGTTTCGAATATAAAAATTTGTAAGTATATTTTGCTTGTAGTACGTATGAGTAATTTGGATTTTTTATATAAAAAACATTAATCATTCGCAACTTAATATTATTTGCAGTAGAATTTGGAAGAATTGAAGGTATTAGGATTAATATTAAATAATTAAATTAAAAATCATACGTAGAGATATAAAATTTATAAATTATTTGATAAAAGATGGAAAATATTATTTGGTAACTTAAATAACTTTCCGAAAAAAAATTAAGTTTCCAGTTGCTCTTAGTTAAAATTTATATAATGTTAAAAAGTCTCATCCTAATGTGTTTGCGGATTCATGTATAAATTGTATAAAAAGTACCTGCTTATCAGACGTGATTATAGAATTTGATAATGCGCCAAGTATTGTGGGGGAGTATATAAAGTTTTTCTTTACATTTCATTTGTATTTTTTTCTGGTAATATTTGTTTTTTTTTTTTTTGTTCAAGTTTAATGACTTGAAGGTAAGGTACGTGATTAACATGATTTTTATTTGGATTTTTTTTTTTTTTTGTTTAGTTGCTGATATGTTAACATGTGTACATAATTTGTAATGGGTCATAAGAAATATGATTTGTATTCAGGATGAATGCCGGCTAATAATAACTTTTTATTATCTTATATAATTAAATAATTCAGTACCAAAATCTGTTATAAAAATATTTCAGAATTTTTGGCTATGACTGCAATGTTTTGATATTAGACAAAATTAAACATTAGTTATTGTGTTGTAACTTTTCAGCTAATTTAAAGCTGAAAATATTTCAATTTAATTTTTAGAAAATATTTTTATGAAATTTAAAGCTCCAAACTAATAGTAAAAATTCAAAAAGCTAAAATATAAAAGGGCGAATGCAAAACTTCTGCCTATTTCACTTTTTTTTTTGTGTATTTGTGTAAAATAATCGTGTATGTTTTAGTACTAAATTTTTGAACCGAAAGAAAATAATCATGAAAATTTTAATACTAAATTTTTGAACCGAAAAAAATAATCGTGTATGTTTTAGTACTAAATTTTTAAACCGAAAAAATAATTGTGAATCTTTTAGTACCAAATTTTAAACCGAAAAAAATAATCGTTGATATTTTAATACTAAATTTTTGAACCGAAAAAAAATCGTGGCTCTTTTAGTACTCAAGTTTTAAACTGAATTACAGACCTCTTAGTTTGCATGTTTTAAACTTAATCGCCGAATTTTTAGTACTCATGTTTTATACTTTATCGTACAGTTTTTAATAAAAAAAGCTTTTTACAAAATCGTCGATTTTATTATTCAAGTTTTAACTGAATTTTTATGCTCAAGTTTTAAATTGCATCGTGAAAGATTTAGCACACAAGTTTTAAGCTGAATAGTAAACCTTTTGATACTTAATATTGAAACAAAACCTTTTGGTACTTAATACTGAAACTAAATCTTTTAGTACCTCAAGTTTTAAACTAAATCGTAGAACATTTTAGTACTCATGGTTAAAACTAAATTGCATATTATTACCCAAGTTTTAAACCGAATCGTAGTCCCTTTAGTACTCTAGTTTGAAACTGAATTATGAATCGTATACATTTTGGTACTAAAAAATTGAAACACAGCCTTTTAGCAATCAAGTCTTAAACTGAATCGCAGACACTTTATTGGTAAAGCTTTATACTGAATGATGGAAATTTTAGTATTCAAGCTTGAAAATTAATCGTAAACTTTTTACTACTCAAGATTTAAACTGAATCGTGCACATTTTTATAATCAAGTTATAAACTTAATTGTACTCAAATTTTAAACTGAGTCATGAACATTTAGTACCTCAAGTTATAAACTAAATCGTGGATGTTTTTAGTTCTAACGGTTAAAACTGAATTGTGGGCATATTATTACTCAAGTTCTAAACCGAATGGTGTTTTTTTAGTACTCAAGTTTGACACTGAATTGTGAAGTTTTTAGTACTCAAGTTCTTAATTGAGTGGTGAACTTTTTAGTACTTAAGTTTTATACTGAATCGTGAATATTTTTGTACATCAGTATAAAACTGAATAGGGGAGAATTTTGTAGTTAATTAAGTATCAAATTCTTTACATAAATCATGAAAAGGCACTGTAAAGGAGACAGTAGCGTGTGAGAGTCAAGCGAAGAATATATGTATGTATGTTAATGTGTGTATGTAAATACAAGTTAGTGAGTCGAACAGAACACAAAATAGCTAAACCAATTGAGTAATAAAAAAAACAGCAGATTTGTGGATTGGTAATCCAGTTATTGAGCAAACAAGGTGAAAAAGGGGCATTTTTGCTATTTTTAGGGCACTGGATGCACTTTTTTAGGATAGGTTTGTTCCGCTTTTTTCTCCTATTCAAAAGCTATAACTTTGCTTCAGACACAAAATAGATATTCTGTACGGTGTTAAAATATAGAAAAAGTGATAAAAATCATTAAATTATTAATTCAGCCAATTTGACAAAACGAATTATGCAGAAGTTCTAATTTTTGGGGCTACTTTCACGTTCAATTCTCAGAATTGAGTGCCAAAATCATGTGTTGTACTGTGTAATACTACATATACTATTAAAGCAAAAGTTTACTTAAATAAATATATCCTACATTCATGGTATTTATTGCAAAGAAAAAATTGCAGCATACATTTAGGCTTAATTATAATTATTTACACAAAAAACAATAAAACAGCCAATTTGACAAAACGAATTATGCAGAAGTTCTAATTTTTGGGGCTACTTTCACGTTTAATTCTCATAATTTAGTCCCAAAATCATGTGTTGTACTGTGTAATACTACATATACTGTTAAAGCAAAAGTTTACTTAAATAAATATAGCCTACATTTATGGTATTAATTGCAAAGAAAAAATTGCATACATTTAGGCTTAATTATAATTATTTACACAAAAAAAAACAATAAAACAAACCTTGTATTACGAGTTTAAAACTTCTTTTGTTTTGCTTACCTAAAATGAAAGAAAGAAAAATAAAACAAATAAATATGAGTGAAATTACAAATTTTATAATTATAATTAAACAATGAAACTGAATGGAAAACAAAAGGAAAAGTTTTTTTTCAAATAATACATATTTAAACAAATTAAGCTTCAACTTTAATTAAACAAAATAAAATAAAACATAAAGAAGAGAAAGACACAACAAAATAATTTTCGACACAAATTGTAGAATAAAATTGAAACCTTTCATTAAAGTTAGAAACATTTTTAAAATGGAAAACAAACAAAAAATCAACATGTGTTCTGGAAACAAGAAAACAACAACAACAAAAATTGTTAACAACAATGTAGTATTTATTAAAATATTTTAAATATATAAGTATGTATACACTCACAATATTATTTTGTTCAAAACAATCTAAAATACATATTAAACTCATCGAAAATACAATTAAAAAAGGACTACCGATTTTTCATTATATTCAACCCATGTTGTTATTTATTTTCAATTATTGTTTAAATTATCAACAAAAATAGTAAAAACAATCGAAAGTTGTTTAAAATAATCTTCAATACACCCAAAAAAATGAACTAGAATTAAGAAAAATTAACTCATTTGGATAAAAACGGCGTCAAAGACACTTTTTACTAAAATTTAATAAAAATTTTCCTTTTACTTAAATTTGCTCAAAATTTCTAAATTATAGAAAAATTTTACCATAGAGAACTAAATTTTTATTAGAAAACAGTAAAAATTTCCTCCTAAATAGTTCATATATCATATTTAAATTTACTGTTAGTTAGGAAATGTTTCCTTGGTTTTAAGAAAAAATTTATTTTATTTATGTTCATTAGATAATTTTTTTTTGCTAAAAACTAGAACTTAACTCCCTAAAAATAAGAAACTATTTTCTAACATCAAGTTAAATAGAATTTATTTTAAGTAAAAATTATCCTTAAATTGATAAAAACTTTCTAATAAATATGAAACTGTTTCTATGTGTAAGTATTTTCCCACTGTCGGAGGACTTCCGCTTTGTGAGGACACTGCTTTTAACAAGCTTTTTGCTATACATTTTAACCTTTAAATCACTAAACTCATGTATTTTAAAAAATAAATTAAATTTCATTAACAAAAAGGTAAACAAATTAAAAAAATGTACCGCAGGATATTCTGAAACGTAATAAATTGCGACAAAGTCAGATTCTTTTCGTAGTTAGTTCTGCTTGAGGTTCTGCTTGAGAGAACTACAAAAAGGGACGCCCTAAGTGACACACGGCATCTATGACTAAGGAATACAAGGTGGCGCAAAAGTAATCCTCCTATCAGAAAATGCTATAAATTATGCGATTGGCCCCTTATGTCAGTTCTGTTTTGACATTTGTGTAGTAAACACATGCGAAATACACGTTAATAAACAGTGTTACGCTACACTGCTCCAGAACGCGGAATATTGGTGACTATTTATTTGAGCAATAATGAAGATGATTTTTCATCAAAAATAATCATGAGTGATGAGGCCCATTTCCATCTTAGCGGGTACGTAAATAAGCAAAATTTACGCTTCTGGGGCACTGAAAATCCGCGTGTAACCCACGAAGAGCCATTACACCCGCTCAAAGTCACTGTATGGTGTGCTGTTTTCGCTGGAGGAGTCATCGGACCTTTTTTCTTCGAAGACGTCGCGGTCAAACGGTTACTGTGAATGGTGAGCGCTACAGAGCAATGATCAACGAGTTCTTTTTGCCGCAACTTGATGAATTGGGATTGGAAAACATGTGGTTCCAACAGGACGGTGCAACGCCACACATTGCACGTGCCACAACCGATATGCTGAAGGATGCATTTCCCGGGCGCCTAATCTCCCGTTTAGGCGATTTGCACTGGCCAGCAAGATCGCCTGATTTGACCGCTCTAGACTTCTTTTTATGGGGCTTTTTGAAGTCGCGGGTTTATGTCAACAAGCCTCAGACTCTTGCAGCTCTTAAAGACAATATCCGTCAAGAAAGTGAGGACCTATCGCTGGAAGTTTTGGCCAAAGTGATGGAAAATGCCATAAAAAGGGCTCAAATGAAAATCAACTGTGGCGGCGGCCATTTACATGACATCATATTCTCGACTTGATGTAAAAAAAATTAAAAGACCAAATAAAAATAATCCACAAGAAGAATCAGTTTTTCATTTTTTTTAAATTACAGCCAAAAAACATCGGAAGGTTATTTTGCGCCACCCTGTACTGGGGGTCCTTTGTCTTCTTAAATTAACTAATTTAAGGAAAGTGTTGGAAAAATAGAAAATATCACAGTTACATTTCTTGTTATTATTGGAAAATGGAAAAATGTCAAAAGTTTATTTTATGGCATTTTTAGCTTAATTCTTAATTGACTTATATTTACAAATTTTTACTTCTTTTTTATTATTAAGTCAAAAAAAGTTTTAGTGCCTTCGTAAAATAAATAGGCGCAACGTCAATTATAGGAAAGCCATTATGCCGTAATGTATAAAATGTGCTTGCGATATTTTGTATTGTAATCAGCAAACGAAATTATTACAAAAAAGCGCTTTTGGTAACAACATTTTAAAATATATTTTTAAGTTCAATATTAAAAACTTTTAAGATTAGAGTTATTTAGAGATTAGAGTTATTTTTGAGTCACGCTCACGTACGAACAATAACAAAATATTACAATCATGCACGATAATTTTTTTTAATGGATACTTTAATTTGTTTTCTTTAAAATTATGAAAACTAACTAGTTTGTCTTTTATTTATTTATTTATTTATTTATTTTTTTTAATATTGAAAATTAGTCAAACGTCTTCCAACACAAAAAAATCCTATACCTAAGAAGATTATTATTTTTTAAAAATTAGAAAACTTTTACTTAAAAAATATAAAATTTTTTATTAATTTTTTTTGAATTTATCGGAACTAAGTTGCTTGAAAATTTTCCCTAGAAAAAGTCCATCAGTTTCTTAAATTAAATAAATTTTTGTTGTTACATAATTTATTACTTTTTGTTTTTAATTGCCTGAACTAAATTTTAGAAAACAATTCTTTAAAATTAGAAAGTGGTAGACTTAAAAACTGAATTTAGAAATGGCTTTTTAAAATTTAGTTAATTTGACTACTTGCGAGAAAAAATGAACATATATTAAGTTCAAGTACTTTCTCAATTTAAGTTAGACACATTTTTTGAACTAAATGGGAGTAATATATGTTAACATTTTTTTTTAACTAAACTTAGTTTTTTTATATTTTAGTATGCAAATTTCTTAAAACTAACATGTTTTTCTTAAAAATTTTTAAATTTTTATTTAATATACTTGTTGTTTTTTCCTAAAATCAAAAAATATTACTTAAGAAAGATATGAACTATTTCTGAGTATATAAATTCATTCATTCATATTTAAATTCATTTTTACCCAAACATAGGAATTTTTATTCATTTTAAGAAAAAAAAATTCAAAGTTTTAATAAAATTGTTACTATTTTAAAGGAAATTTTTCTTTTGTATTTAGTTGTTTTTTTTTAGTGTATTTAACCAAAAAAAGAACTATTTTTGTAGTTTGTTTTTTTAAATTTAAAAGGTTTTTTATTTGCATGTTATTACAAAATACAACACACACATAGGCTCAAATCATTATTTTCTATGTTTGTATGTACAATATATGCAAACAATTTCTTGTAAATTGTATTGAAATAAATTTGTATTTAAAGAACTTTTTGTTAAAAAAAACAAACAAAACAAGTAAAAAAGGCTTAAATTCGGCTGTGCCGAATCTTTGAATACCCTCCACCAATATTCTAAAATAAATTTTCTCTACTGTTTTTGATACAAATAATGTAAAAAACTTTTAAAGTAAAATTATGAAGCTAAAAAGATTGTTTCAGGTGAAAAACTTTTTTGGAGGTGAAAAAAAATTTTTTTAGGTGAAAAAAATTTTTTAGGTGAAAAAAATTTTTTAGGTGAAAAAATTTGTTTGTGCTGGAAAAAATTTTAGTGGTTAAAAGAATTGTTTGAGGTAAAAAATTTTTTTTAGGTGAAAAAAAATTTTTTAGGTAAAAAAGTTTGGTGGTGTAAAAAATTTTAGTGGTTAAAAAAATTGTTTGAGGTAAAAAATATTTAAGTTAAATACAAAATATTATTCATTTCTAAGCGAATGGTGAAAAAATATTAAAAATTACACCAATTTGTATTCACATTTTGACTCATAACTTTTTGACCGCTGGACCGATTTTGCTCATTTCCAATACCAAATAAACGAAAAGATGTGCATTAATCTAGGTAAAAATATGGTGGAGGGTATAAAAAACGAAAAATAATTATTTGAATTTCTATTTTTTAAAATAGAAAACATAAAATTTAACATTTAACTGAAAATATTAACTCCTACCGAAAGTCAGTATTTTTTTATAATTTGACTGATTCAAATAGTTAAAATAAAATTATTTCTTTAAGTATTTTAATTGATCCTTTCTTTAAAAACAAACTTAACATATAAATAAATTTCAAGCGGTAATGGAAAGAATAAATACAGGTTGGTTGAAAAGTTCCTGCGCTCACCAAGAGATGGCACTGCTAGCTCCAAACTTTTTTTTTTCTCAAGTTGGTATAACTGTCCTGAGAACACATGAAAAGTTACAATTCATTCTGTCAATTCTTTCTTTGTTTACAAGCCATTTGAAGTAGACGTGTCATTGATTTTTGTTAATATGGAAAAAATTGAATATCGTGCAGTCATTAGATTCTTTGTTTTGAAGGATTTAAAAGCAAAGAAAATTTAAGAACAATTCTTAGAAGTGTATAAGGAGTCCTCACCTTCAAAACGCACCGTTGAATTTTGGGCTGGTGAATTTAAACGTGATCGTACCAGCCTTGAAGACGATCCACGCGAAGGACGACCAAAAACTGCAACCACAGCAGAAATCATTGAGCAGGTACATAATATGGTTAGTGAAGATCCAAGTTTGACTAAGCGTGAAATTGCTAATGCCATAGGCATCTCAGACGAACGAGTACTCCATATTTTACATGAAGAATTACGTATGAAAAAACTGTTTGGAAAGTTAGTGCCGCACACATTAACAATTCAACAAAAACTGGATCGAAAACAAATTTCTCAGCGTAATTTGGAGCGTTTTAAGACGAATAAAACTGACTTCTTGCGTCGTTTTATAACTATGGATGAGACTTGGATCTACCACCATAATCCTAAATTGAAACAAGAATGTTTACAGTGGACTGAAGCTGGTTGTTCAGCTCCAAAGCAGGTGAAGTCACAACGATCAGCAAAGAAGGTTATGGCATCAGTTTTTTGGGTTGCAAAAGGAATTTTGTTGATTGATTATCTTCAGAAAAGTAAAACAATCAACTCTGAATATTATTGCAGCCTTTTGGATCAGTTGGATGAAAAAAATTGTGAGAAAAGACCTAGTTTAAAGAAGAAATAAATCAGTTTTCATCAAGACAATGCACCTGCTCACAAAAGTGTTTTGACGATGGGTAAATTCAAAGAATTAAAGTACGAATTGCTTGAACATCCACCGTATTCACCAGATTTGGCTCCCAGTGACTACTATCTCTTTAGAAATCTCAAACAATTCCTTCGTGGAAAGCATTTTTCGTCGAATGAAGAGGCCATAGCAGCCCTAGACGGTTATTTTGCAGAGCTTCCGGAAAACCATTATAATGGGATAAAATTATTGGAAGATCATTGGAACAAGTGTATTGAGCTTCTAGGAGATTATATTGAATAAAAAAATATATTTCGTAACAAAAAAAAATATTCTTTCATTTCGAGCGCAGGAACTTTTCAACCAACCTGTATTGTGGGTGTATAGAAACCTTAACATACTTTTAGGTAAAATCTCAAAATTTTTATAGAGCAACAAAATGGTCATAAGTAGACACGTCTTCAGTGGACTTTTTTTTTACAAATTCATATAAAGTTGCAATTTTATTTCTATTATTTGACGTGCTTATCTTAACTTGTAACCGAAAAAATTGTCAGTTATGAGATATGCACTTATGATCATCGATTTAAAAAAAAAAAAAAACAATATATACAGCACAACCCCAAAACGTTGTAATACAATAATAATAAGAAAAAAAAAATGTACTCGAAAAAATTATATAAAAAATTCCATACATGTGTATAAGTTTCATTGTTTTACTTTCATTTCACACTTGTAATAAGACTACAAGTAAATACTCTCAAAAACTTAAACACTCATACACACATACACATACACACACTCGTGTACAGAAAAAGTGGCAACATACTTTTATAGTAATTGTAGTAAATTTACTTTTTTGCAGGTACTCTCGTATGTATGGATTTTAAATTTTACAAAACTTGTTCCGTAATATTTTTCATATTTTTGTTAGTATTATATTCATACAGGGATTTTGTTCACTTTCACACACACACACAAACACATACATTCATATCAAAACAATGTTAAAACTGAATTTCTAAAATAACTGTTTTATACCACATGTGCACACACACAGACATTTACTTCTGTATTGTAAAATAAAACCTTTATGGCACAATTTATTTTAATACTTTTGTGTGTAAAACAACGAAAACAAAAAAGATGGTTAAAATTTTTACAAAGATGTTTAGAGGGAGAAAAATATGGTGCAGTAAAATAGTAACAAACACACTTACAGTACTCATAAAATTTAAATGAGGTGCTTAACATACAAAAAGCAACAAGAAGAGAAGAATTTACAACAGAGATATTATTTTATACAATATATGTATGTAAATATTTTTTTCCCAAGCGCCATAAGAGGTTTAGTAATTAACACTATTAAAGTAGTTGAAGTAGTACTATAACAGTCAAAATTGTAATTGCAAACATTGTAGTATTAAGGTTTCGGTTATATTGATAACCAAAAAAAATTAATTTATGAAATAAAAAACATTGTTATTATAATCGACTAAGAATTGATATTGATTTTTTGTTAATTTTTATAGGCAGTTAAAAAGGCCCCCTTTAACTACCGCTACTAAAAGTCGTTCCTTTAAAAAAAATGGAAAAAAAGTAAAAAAAAAGCTTGAATTCGGCTGTGCCGAATCTTTGAATACCCTCCACCAATATCCTAAAAAAATGTTATCTACTAAAAAACTTTTGAAGTAAAATTATGGAGGTGAAAAAAATTTTTGTAGGTGAAAAACGTTTATGGATGCTAAAACAAAAATTTTGAGGTCAAAAAAATTGTTTAAGGTGAAAAAAAATTTTTTGAGCTGAAAAAAAATTTTTTGTGGTGAAAAAAATTTTTGTGGTGAAAAAAATTTTTTGTACCCATGTAAAAATCGAAATATATATGAACATACATGTTCATATATGGGCTTGTATATGATCATACATGGGCATACATGGTCATATACGTCCATACATGATCTCATATATGATCATATATCTTCGGATCCAAAATTTGAGAGTATATGGTGATATATGTGCATATATTATCATACATGCTCATATATTATTCATGTATGCTCGTATATGATCATATACGTCCATACACCCTCAAATTTCAGATCCGAAGATATATGATCATATATGAGATCATGTATGGTCATATATTGAACAATGTATGGACGTATATGACCATGTATGCCCATGTATGATCATATACAGCCCATGTATGATCATGTATGCTCATATATATTTCGATTTTGACATGGGTAGTGAAAAAATTTTTTGTTGTGAAAAAAATTTTAGTGCTAAAAAAAATTTTAGTGCTAAAAAAAATTTTTTTAGGTGAAAAAATATAAGAAAATACAAGGGCGGATCAATAAGTCTGTGACTTCCCTCGTAGTTATATGAAATCCAACACTGCTCCCATCAAGTACTACCTTTTAATAGACTACTGTCAAATTTTGAGCAGTTCCGTCCAGCTGTTCAAAACAAACAACCTCGTGGAGTTTTTAAAAATAGATAAAAGTGAATTTTAAGTGCTCAT
Source organism: Eustalomyia histrio (assembly GCA_949748255.1). Classification (NCBI taxonomy): domain Eukaryota; kingdom Metazoa; phylum Arthropoda; class Insecta; order Diptera; family Anthomyiidae; genus Eustalomyia; species Eustalomyia histrio. The sequence goes on from OX456523.1 coordinate 233,386,726, forward strand.
TAAACATTATGTTTTGCCAAAAAAAAAACGTCAATTAAACCAATGAAAAGCTTGATAAATACTATGGGGACTCTGCACCATCGATTTCAATTTTAAAAAGTGGTTTACTGACTTTCGTTGTGGCCTTACAAGCACGGAAGATGCCCAACGTTCTGGACGCCCAGTTGAGATCTCTACACCCAAAACAATTGAAAATATTCACGACATGGTGTTGGCCAATCGGAGATTGAATGTGCGATGGATTGTGGAAGACATAGGCATGGCTTAGTGGTTTCAATTTCGAACGGTTACTTGGGTATGAGAAAGCTTTCCGTAAGATGGCTGCCGCGTTTGCTCAAATCGACCATCAACGGAATCGTGTGACAGCTTAGTTTCCATGTCAAAAATCCATGAAATAGACTACGAATTGGCCCCTCATTCGCCTTATTCTCCGAATTTAGCCCCCAGTGACTATTTCCTATTTCCAATCCTAAAGAAATAGCTCGGTGGAAAGAGATTTAGCTCCTACGATGAAATTATTGATCAAACAAATGCCTATTTTAAACGCAAAGTAAATGACGGAACTTGCTCAAAATTTGACAGTAGTCTTCTAACTGGTGTAACTTGATGGGAGCAGTGTTGCATTTTATATAACTACGAAGGAAGTTCGAAAATTCACGAACTTATTGATCTGCGTCGTATATTATGTATCAGTCGCTATGAAATTGTATTAAAATACACCAATGTGTATGGAAAATGTAGAGGTATCTTCGCCCCGGTAGGCCAGTTGGTAGCGTGCTAGCTTATCAGTGCGGGGGTCGTGGGTTCAATTCCCACCAGAGTCTCTGGTCTGTTTTCGCTACAACGAGCCGATAGCCTTTGTTGCTAGTGCTCGTTTAGGGTATTAGGATTTTATCCTGTAACTTTTTTGTAACTTTTAAATTGTTAAGACAGATTTTGCTCATTTTCAATACCTAACTGCTCGAAAGAATGTCCAGTAATCTGGGTAAAAATATGCAACCCCGCTTGCGTCTTCGCGTCGTGATCGCTTCTTCAACTCACAGACAGACGGAAATCTCTAAATCGACTTGTAATTGCATATGGATCACGAATATATACACTTTATGGGGTCTTAGACCTTCATTTCGAATGACAAACTGATATATACCCTCACCATATATGGTGGGAAGGTATAACAATTTTATTTTTTGAATAAGTAAGTTTAAAATTTAATTTAAAATTAATTAAATTTATTTTTTTAAATCACATTATTTACCAACTGCTGCCTGTATACGAGTATTCTAAATCATTTTGCGTTCGTTATTATTATTTTATTTGTCTACATCATCATCGTATTATAACTAAATTCTATTTACATTAGGGTGGCAATGAAAATTTAATTTTGAATTTTCGCAGATACCTGTTCGGAATATTTGGTTCACAGTTTCAGACGAATCGGCAAAAAATATTTATGTCTTGCAACACGTCATTTTTAATAAAATTGTTCTATGCGGAGCTGCAATACAAAACCATTTTTCAAATCGGTCAAAGGGTTTTCGAGATACCATGATATTTCTGAATTTTGCAAAAATTTCAATTTTTATAGAAATTTTCAGGATTTTCAACAATTTAAAAAATGTTTTAACATTTTTGAAAATGTTTTCACATTAGATTAGAAGCGAACATAGTTGAAATATATATTTTTTTCTTTGTTTCAAAATTTTTGAAAATTTCTATTTGGCTAAAAATCTTCAACATGTAAGCTTTATAGTTCAGGTGGCACAATAATCTGCTCGGGTTTAGTTAAAATTCAGAAAACAAAAATGTTTAACCATACACATGTTTCATTGCCACCCTAAGTCACATAGTCTGTACTCTTATAATATATTCGAAAATAGTAGTTTATTGCATGTGACATTTATCAAATTTATTATGATAAATAGCATATGTCTCAATATATGTCAAAACTACAAACATAGCGTCTATCGTGCAATGAATATTTTCTTAGTAACTGTAGAAAATGTTTTGGTGATGAAGACAATGACGAGCACGGCTACCCTTGGTTTTAGTACTTTTTTTTTGGGAGGCGGGGATTGCATTTTCGTGTAAAGTAATATTATTTTCTTCTTTTATGTGTTGTTGTACAATGTATGGATTATATTGTCATATTATTATTTAAATGTATATTTTATCGAATTCATTATGAAACATTCACATTATGGCTCGTAAGAGTTGTCAGTCTATCTATCTGTTTGCTGTTGTATGTATATTTAATGATAGGAAAATTGTGTACTATTCTGTTTTTTTTATTACATATGTACAGGGTGAGGACTATGGCAAGCTATTAGTGCAAATAACACCCTACAACACGAGAATAAGTTACGGGGTTCTGACAATAAATAATGCTAGTTTTTTATATTTCATTTGACTTCTCATTCAACAAATCTATCAGTCCTTATATCTATATGACGCATGCTACACTCATACTGTCGTTATCCATTGATTTTAGGTTTGTTTTTTTTTTTCTTCACCTTCGGTGTTCTCAAAGCACTTAACCCCACCGAAGTAAAATAACATAATAAAATAACATAACAGGTCAATGGAAAAGTCCCCGGCCTACCATACTAAAACACATTTTTTTTATAAGATTCAATTTTTTTTTTTTCAACATACAGGATGGTTGAAAAGTTCCTGCGCTCGAAATGAAAGAATACTGTTTTTGTTACGAAATATATTTTTTATTCAATATAATCTCCTAGAAGCTCAATACACTTGTTCCAATGATCTTCCAATAATTTTATCCCATCCTAATAATGAAGGAAGCTCTGCAAAACAACCGTCTACGGCTGCTATGGCCTCTTCATTCGACGAAAAATGCTTTCCACGAAGGAATTGTTTGAGATTTCTGAAGAGATAGTAGTCACTGGGAGCCAAATCTGGTTAATACGGTGGATGTTCAAGCAATTCGTACTTGAATTCTTTGAATTTAGCCATCGTCAAAAAACTTTTGTGAGCAGGTGCATTGTCTTGATGAAAAATGATTTTTTTCTTCTTTAAACTAGGTCTTTTCTTACGAATTTTTTCATCCAGCTGATCCAAAAGGCTGCAATAATATTCAGAGTTGATTATTTTACCTTTCTGAAGATAATCAATCAACAAAATTCCTTTGGCATCCCAAAAAACTGATCCCATAACCTTCTTTGCTGATCGTTGTGACTTTACCTGCTTTGGAGCTGAAAAACCAGCTTCAGTCCACTGTAAACGTTCTTGTTTCAATTTAGGATCATGGTGGTAGATCCAAGTCTCATCCATAGTTATAAAACGACGCGAGAAGTCGGTTTTATTCGGCTTAGAACGCTCCAAATTACGCTGAGAAATTTGTTTTCGATCCAGTTTTTGTTGAATTGTTAATGTGTGCGGCACTAACTTTCCAAACAGTTTTTTCATACGTAATTCTTCATGTAAAATATGGAGTACTCGTTCGTCTGAGATGCCTATGGCATTAGCAATTTCACGCTTAGTCAAACTTGGATCTTCACTAACCATATTATGTACCTGCTCAATGATTTCTGCTGTGGTTGCAGTTTTTGGTCGTCCTTCGCGTGGATCGTCTTCAAGACTGGTACGACCACGTTTAAATTCACCAGCCCAAAATTCAACGGTGCGTTTTGAAGGTGAGGACTCCTTATACACTTCTAACAATTGTTCATAAAGAAAGAATTGACAGAATGACTTGCAACTTTGCATGTGTTCTCAGGACAGTTATACCAACTTGAGAAAAAAAAGTTTGGAGCTAGCAGTGCCCTCTCTTGGTGAGCGCAGGAACTTTTCAACCAACCTGTAGTTCCCTTCAAGGGTGATACACTGATAATAGCGACCCTCCAACTTTTCGATACCATTTTTGTAGTACGATTTGTCCTTTGCTTCAAAATAGGCCTCAGTTTCGGCGATCATCTCTTTATTCGGCGAAAATTTCTTCCCAGCGAGCATTCTTTTGAGATCTGAGAACAGGAAATAGTCGCTAGGGGCCAGATCTGGAGAATACGGTGGATGCGGAATCAATTCGAAGCCCAATTCATGGATTTTCGCCTTGGTTTTTAGTGACTTGTTTTTGGTCAGAAGTGAACTCGTGTGGCACCCACCTTGCACAGAGCTTTTTCATACCCAAAATATTCGTGAATGATATAATGTAGACGTTCAGTTGATATCTTTAGAGTACCTTCTATTTCATTCAATTTCAATTTACGGTCATTCAAAATCATTTTGTGGATTTTTTTGATGTTTTCGTCTGTAACAACCTCTTTTGGGCGTCCACTGCGCTCACCGTCTTCGGTGCTCATTTCACCACGTCTAAACTTAGCATACCAAGCCTTGATGGTTGATTTTCTTGGTGCAGTGTCCGGAAACTCGTCATCAAGCCAAGTTGTTGCTTCAACTGTATTTTTTCCCTTCTTCAAGAAACAATATTTTATCAACACACTAAATTTCTTTTTATCACAATAACAAAAGTTGCTTCACTGCTATAATTCACAGCTGTCAAATTTATACACGTGTCTTTTGAAGGTTAGGGCTAACTAAAAATCATATCGATTTAAGTCTAGTAGCGCCATCTATGTGTCAGACTTCTTAATTGATCTGCTATCCTATATTTCCTTCCCAAAAACAATTTTCCCTTAAAAATTTCCCTTCACAAAAATGGGGTTTTAAATTAAAAAAAAAAAATCCGAAAAAAAGGAACACAATTTAAATACAAAAAATTACAAAAAAAAAACAAGTAAAAAGGCTTAGATTCGGCTGTGGCTAATATTTAAATACCCTCCACCGATATCCTAAAATAATGTTCTGTACTGTTTTTGATACAAATAATGTAAATAACTTTTGAAGTAAAATTATGGAGGTGAAAAAAAATTTTGAGGTGAAAAACTTTTTTGTATGCGAAAACAAATTTTTTAGTGGAAAAAAATTTTGAGGTGAAGGTATAAATTATAAAAATTATATAAATTATAAAAATATGTTTAAAAATAATCGAACTAATTTGTAAGATTAACTGTGCGCAGAAAAAATTATTGCCAAAAAAATTTCAATTAAATTTTTTTTTTGTTCATTATCAATTAAAAGTTTAATCATATCAATTAAATTTTTAATTGATAATGAACTTGGTGTAAAAAATATTCTATATATAAAAATTTTATTATTTTGATTTGTTTATATCTTGCCTTTTAGTACAGTTATTTAATTTAAATTGCAAAATTGCATCTCAAATCTCTAAAAAAAAAAAGCAAACAAAAAATAAAAAAAATATTTATTTAAAAAAGTTTGTAAGTTGAAATAACTGAAAATATCATTTAAAAGAAATGATATTTCATTTAAAAACCGGTCTACTTAATTTTCATTTAAATTAAATGCCATTTGTTATTTATTTTTAAATGTTGATTAATCAACTGACACATCCGTAAGAAACAACTGATATAATCAGTTAGAATAAATGTCAAAATTTTACCCACCAATCCTTAAAAAATAAATGTTTTTTTCATTTATTTGAAATTATTTCCGTTTTTGTATTTTTTGTTTTTTTTTTTTTTAATATACTCGTACAATACAAAATGTATGTATGCATATGAAGCTATAAACACTTTTTGTGTGAATGTATTTGTATATGTATGTGTGTTTATGAAGTTCTTGTAAATTGTATTGAAAAATTTTGTATATATACAACCAATTTAAATAAAAAAACAAATTGAAATTTTTTGAATATTTTTTTTTGAAACAGTCAGCAAACAAAATTTAAATTTGTAATAACTGTTACGGACACAAATAAACCACAAGCTTCCGTTTTGTGGGTAAATTTTTATTAAATTTCAAACAAATGAAAAAAATAAATGAAACTGAAAAAAATCGGTAAATGATAGTAAATTATTTCGAATAAATGTATAAAAAAGATAATATCTTCCTTTATTTTTAAATGGAACGGAAAACTTTTTTATTAAACTACAAACAGTTAACTACATAATATTCTGAGTGTAATATTACGCGTAACAATTTGATTGATTCTATGAAAAGGATCAACAAAAATCCAATTGATTCTCTGAATTTGATATTAATTGAATAAAGTAGAAAATTATTTTAATAATTAGCAGAATTTTAAAAACCAAATCAAATTTAAAAATTAAAGTTCCTTACTTTAATCTTTTTAAAGCTCTATTTTAAAATTTAAAAAATTTTTTTTTAATTTTAAATTTATTATAACTTAAATTTGTTAAAATTTTAATTTGTTAAAATTTGAATTTTTTTATGAGGCCACCCTTTTTTCTAGAATATTTAGTTTTAATTTTTAGCAAATAACATCTGCGAAAAATCATTTTAGAAAAAAAAGTTTTGATTGTTTAACAATTTGTTAAGGATTTTTGGGTATTTAATAAGGATTTTTGATACCATAGTATTTTTTGTGGTGCTATCGGAACCTCAAAAGTACTATGGTACTCCTAGGAACTATTTGGTACAAAGTATTTAGAAATTTTAATGCATTGATGAATTACACACAAACATATGTTAGAACTATAATTAAATTTTTAATTGATATAATTAAAACTGTCATTGAAAATGTTGAAGATTTTCGATAAAAAATTTAATTGATATGATTAAAAAAATAATTGAAAATTTTCAATTAGTTTTACCAAAAACAATTAATTGATATAACAAATTCTTTTGCTGATTGAAATTCAATTAAATTTTTAATTATATTTACAAATATTTTAATTGAATTTTAGTTTCTTCTGTGTATGCATTAGATTTCAGTTAATGTGATAAATAAGTTTTAAATAAAAATTTTATGTAAGTTAAAAAGCTGTAAATTTTGTTTTACAAAAATATATAGAAAAAATATTGCTCATCAGATTTTAGGATGACCTACATAATATGCAAATCTGACTAGAAATCTGATGAGCAATCTTGAATCTTAACAAATATATTTTCCTGACTTGGTGGCATAAAAATTTTAGATTATAAAAAAAATATTATAATCAACAAACATTTCCAATTTGTTTTGTTTTTTTTTTGAACCCAACTACCATGTTAACTTTAACATATCATAACTTTTGCGACACCCTGTATATGAAAAAAAATTATTATTTTGTACACATATTTAAATAGATAAACTGACAGTCGTTTTAATTATAATTAATGACATTTCGATATGTCGTTACAACAGAAAAGAATTAATGCATTTTCCTTTTAATACTATTATAATAATTAAAATACTGAACTCAAATATGTAACCGCAAATTACAATAATTGACAACACTTTATATGGTTAAAATTAAACAGACACACAGTAGATTTAAATCAATTTTATATTAATCAAAACATTTTATTATTTACAAATAAATTATTTAAAAATTTTTAATATTATAGATCAATTAAAAATTAATTCAAAATTTAATTTATTTTAAAATTTTTAATTTAACAGATATAATTTTTATTTGTATTTTTTTTTTTTCTCCATAAACCCTGTCCCAAAATTAAAGTAAATCGTACGTCAAGTTCAAAATTGTTTTTTTACACGTTACTTTTGTCTACAGGTTGGTTGAAAAGTTCCTGCGCTCACCAAGAGATGGCTCCAAACTTTTTTTTCTCGAGTTGGTATAACTGTCCTGAGAACACATGCAAAGTTGCAAGTCATTCTGTCAATTCTTTCTTTGTTTACAAGCTATTTGAAGTTGACGTGTCATTGATTTTTTTTAATATGGAAAAAAATTGAATATCGTGCAGTCATTAGATTCTTTGTTTTGAAGGGTTTAAAAGCAAAGGAAATTTATAAACAATTGTTAGAAGTGTATAAGGCGTCCTCACCTTCAAAACGCACCGTTGAATTTTGGGCTGGTGAATTTAAACGTGGTCGTACCAGCCTTGAAGACGATCCACGCGAAGGAAGACCAAAAACTGCAACCATAGCAGAAATCATTGAGCAGGTATATAATATGGTTAGTGAAGATCCAAATTTGACTAAGCGTGAAATTGCTAATGTCATAGGCATCTCAGACGAACGAGTACTCCTTATTTTACATGAAGAATTACGTATCAAAAAACTGTTTGGAAAGTTAGTGCCGCACGCACACATTAACAATTCAACAAAAACTGGATCGAAAACAAATTTCTCAGCCTAATTTGGAGCATTTAAATCCGAATAAAACCGACTTTTTGCGTCGTTTTATAACTATGGATGAGACTTGGATCTACCACCACAATCCTAAATTGAAACAAGAACGTTTACAGTGGACTGAAGCTGGCTGTTCAGCTCCAAAGCAGGTGAAGTCACAACGATCAGCAAAGAAGGTTATGGCATCAGTTTTTGGGATACAAAAGGAATTTTGTTGATTGATTATCTTCAGAAAGGTAAAACAATCAACTCTGAATATTATTGCAGCCTTTTGGATCAGCTGGATGAAAAAATTCGTGAGAAAAGACCTGGTTTAAAGAAGAAAAAAATCATTTTTCATCAAGACAATGCACCTGCTCACAAAAGTGTTTTGACGATGGCTAAATTCAAAAAATTAAAGTACGAATTGCTTGAACATCCACCGTATTCACCAGATTTGGCTCTCAGTGACTACTATCTCTTCAGAAATCTCAAACAATTTCTTCGTGGAAAGCATTTTTCGTCGAATGAAGAGGCCATAGCAGCCGTAGACAGTTATTTTGCAGAGCTTCCGGAAAACCATTATAAGGATGGGATTAAATCATTGGAAGATCATTGGAACAAGTGTATTGAGCTTCTAGGAGATTATATTGAATAAAAAAATATATTTCGTAACAAAAACAGTATTCTTTCATTTCGAGCGCAGGAACTTTTCAACCAACCTGTAAGTTGACACACGCCGACGTACAGATTTTTTGTTTTAACGGAATAACTAATCTGTATAAATAAAATATTAAAATACAAGAATAAATTCTTTCAAAACTCGGAAAAAACAATGTTATTGAAAACCTTCTTTAATTCTGCTTTGGTAAAAGTTTAAAGTTTAATTCAAAACAGTTATAATTTTTTGATTGATAAAAAAATATTCACAAGAATTTAAGTTAAATTAATTGTTCCCATTTCTACCCCACATTGCCCTAATAATTAAAAACATTAATATCAAATATCTGATGTATTTGTAAACCAATTATAATGCAGTTTTAGGCTCCCGTTGTGTTACAAGGAAACTGAACGGTTGGAACTTCTTCAGATCTTAATGAAAATTTGGTATACACAACCGAAAGACAAGTTAAATTGTTTCCAATCCAGCGACTGGAAGAATAAAGCTGGACGGACTGCTTGCAGATGCGTGATGATGTATCTGGGTAGAATTAGAGGCAGCACAGAGACTTTGTCTGCTACCAATGTGTGAATTGGGTGCGATCGGATGGCTTAACAACACCCGGTTCCTAAAATAGCTTCGGATAGTACTCCACGCATAAATAAAGGTGGCACACGGCCTAAGCCAGCCTTAATGGGGTTAGTTAAGCAGCAAAAAGAAGCGGTACCCTTATTTAGAGAAGCTGATGTCAGTTTTAAGATTGGTGTTATTCCACCTGACTTTGCAGCTACTAGTTAAACAGATGAACAACTACATTCGTTTGGAAAACATGTCCTGTTTAAAATAGCAAAGCTAAAAAAAATGACCTTCTTTAACTCCAGCTTCTCGATTTGCTTCTTTTAGTCAGGGTGGACAAATTTTGTTTGCCGCCACAAAAATACAGCCCATTGGCGTGAGATTAATGTTACCACTCCAAAGTCATAGAGTGATGCTGTGTTGAAAGTGGTGGAGGAAGACACGTCCAATCATTTAATTATTGAACTGGTTGAGGGTTAGAACTCCCAACATTGGGTTGAGTACTGAAAAGTTTTGAATAGAGTCATTGAGAGTGGGATTGTGGAGCTCAGCCTCTCTATCGACCCGATCTCTACTGACATACTTAAGAAAAGGAAGCATAGGGTGAACTTTGAGTATAGATGAACGCTGTGAGATTAATGTTCCCACTCCAAAGTCATAGAGGGATGCTGTGTTGAAAGTGGTGGAGAAAGACACGTCCAATTATTTAATCACTGAACTGGTTAAGGGTTAGAACTCGAAACTTTATGTTGAGTAGTGGAAAGTGTTGAACAGAGTTACTGAGAGTGGAATATTGGAGCTCACCCTCTCTATCGAACCGATCTCTGCCGACACGCTCAAGAGAAGGAAGTATAGGGTGAACTTTAAGTATAGACCAACGCTGTTAAAACGACATGAGGCACGGCTAAATCCGAAACACAAGACTCAACAACGTTGAATGAAAAACCGGGTTGTTCGAAGAATCTCGTTAAGCTCAGAACAGAAAAAAACGGCCAAAGGGCGGAAGAAGTGGAAGACAAAATCGGCAGAGGCAGCAGTGCTGCTAAACTTATATCGGGGTAGGAAGTTGAAAAAATATGCCGCGAAGCGTGCTCGAACAAAATGGCTAGGACTAGAGGTAGGAAACCGAAGCACCACAGGAGCTTACAGTTAAACCTCCATCATGCCAAAGCGGCATCGGACTTCGATGATGCGCTGGAACTTAATTTGGGGTAGGAAATTGGAAAAACGTGCAGCAAAGTGTGGTCGAAAATAATGACTTGCAATAGAGGTAAGATACCGAAGCACCCCAGGAGCTTACAGTTGAACCTCCAGCATACCAAAGCAGCATCGAACTTCAATGATGCCCTGGATCTAGATGTGAGATAGGGGTGTCAAACCGACTTTTAGGAATGTTATTGAATTTAACTTTACCCGGCACATTTCCAATGAACTATCAATGTGTGACCTTTAACACCTTAATTGTGATGTTAACACTAGGAATTCAAAGTTAACACCTGGATTTTGATGTTAACACTCGAATTTCGATGTTATCTTAATCGTAGTTGTGCGTACAAGTAAAATGCCAATATTGCTAAGGAGCTCATTTTGAACACAATTGATAATGAGAATACTAATTCCAAGAGATTTTATTGTCTTGTGTGTATTGGCATAACAGAAGCCGACGGATGCCATCGCGACTATTCTAGGAATTTCACCATTCAAAATTTTCGTAATTTAGGCTACTGGTAGCAGCTCCCTTACACTGCTGGAGTTCGGTAGCATGATGGAATTTTATGGACGACCCGATCTCAAAGGTTGCAGATAGGATGGGGTTGAAACAGGTTTTCGTAAAGTATTTTGACATCATCTTATTTGATAGGAGCTCGTAAACCCACCGATCCTCGGTGCCTGAGCAGTGACCTCAGGAATGGTTCACTAATGTCTTGAAACAAACGAATATGGAATATGCGGTTGTTTGTGTACCTTGGTTCCAACATGCTCTGGTCATGTGCAAATACCTCTCCACTTTTTATGCGAAGATTTTTACTATTTATGTCTGTGCGATGGAGGGGGTACTGAGGAGGGGCGCACAGTTAGATCTCGCATCTGCACTTTTTCTGACCGCCAGGAAGCACTATATTATTCATGGCATGTATTCAGACCTTTAACCAGCTTGGTTGAAGCAACCCGCTTACACTGTTGCGGATTTCTGTATATGAGGGGTATGAGAGTAATTGCGGGCCTGTCGACCCATAATCAGACATAAACAATTATACAGCGTATCCACTCAGTATATAAGGCCTAGGTAACTTCCATTAAGGGATTTATTTATTTATTCAATGGGATACTTTACCGGTCACTGTCATCTCAGGTACGAGGGCGGATCAATAAGTTCGGGATTTTTCGAACTTCCCTCGTAGTTATATAAAATGCAATACTGCTCCCATCAAGTACCACCTGTTAATAGACAACTGTCAAATTTTGATCAAGTTCCGTCATTTACTTTGCGTTTAACAGCTGTTCAAACTTTCAACATCGTGGATTTTTTTAAAAATGGCAAAAAGTAAATTTCGAGTGCTCATTAAACATTATTTTTGGCAAAAAAAACCGTCAATCACACCAAGAGGTTTGATTGACCAGTTGAGGTCCCTACACCCAAAACAATTGAAAAATTTCACGATATGGTGTTGACCGATCGGAGATTGAATGTGCGATAGATTGTGGAAGACATAGGCATGGCTCAGTGGTTTCAATTTTGAACCATCACTTGGATATGAGAAAGCTTTCCGTAAGATGGCTGCCGCGTTTGCTCACAATCGACCACCAACGGAATCGTGTGACAGCTTAGTTTCCATGACAAAAATCCATGAAGTAGACTACGAATTGGCCCCTCATTCGTCTTATTCTCCGGATTTAGCCCCCGTATATTTTCTATTTCCAAACCTAAATAAATGGCTCGGTGGAAAGAGATTTAGCTAACGATTAAATTATTGATCAAACAAATGCCCATTTTATGGACCTCGGAAAATCCTGCTGTTAAACGCAAAGTAAATGACGGAACTAGCTCCAAATTTGACAGTAGTCTATTAACAGGTGGTACTTGATGGGAGCAGTGTTGCATTTCATATAACTACGAGGGAAGTTCGAAAAGTCACGGACTTATTGATCCGCCCTTTTATTATTGTTACAAGCTAAATCAATCGGATTTGTTTTGAATTGATATTTATCGAATTTAACAATTATTAAAAATCACAAATAGTCATAACTTCCACTTTCATTTTAAACTACAATTTCTGTACCAAAAGGTTAAAGCTCTAGTTTCTAGGAAATTTGAGATTTTTTTTTTTTTCAGGGAAGCAACACTCAGGAAATTCTTCCTACTAATTAATGTGTTGATTTCTTTGAAAAAGGGATAGAGGAGAGATGAAAAGTAATGCAACACTGTAATTGCGCGTGATGATAAATCTTAGAACAGTTGGTGCCCGCCATCTAATGGAGAGTTTGGCGAAATTGTCGAAGGTGGCGAAGTTGTCACGTATTTGAAATATTTAACATTTTCTTTTAAATTTTATATAACATAGGTTAATGTGCAAGATCATGTAAAACATTTTTTTTTTTAATTTTTTAAATCAATTTCCTGACAACTTTATAAACAAAATGTCAATTATATTTTTCATCTTTATATCAAAGTGAGTTATAACAAATTTTATCTCAAGTCTTGATATATCAAATATGTTGATTTCCATATGCCGTAGGGAAATCAACATTTACATACCTGGAAGACACATTACAATACCTGGTAGACATATTACAAATATGCCGTCTCAATTACAATAAACTGTCAAAGATTCCTACAATAAAGTAAACAAAAAACCCCATAAAGTCAAAAAAAACCCAAATTCTACCTAATGAGTATGAATGATATTGTTCTACCATGGAATTCCCTTTCTTTGAATTTGGAATTTCGATTTTTTTTTTTTTCATAATGTCTTTATAATTTTAACATTTTCTTTTTTCCTTTAACTAAAAAGGATATAAAGTCAAGATGTCCGTTTTAGATGTTTTATTTTACAACAAGAATTTACACACACACAAACGACGATGAGTCACTAAATAGTAATTTTCTCTTACGTTAACGCTTGACCTATTTTAAGGCTTATTAAACATTTCATTTACGTTTTTGTAACACGACTTGCAGGATGTATTTTGTAAGGATGTGCCTTTCAATGTGTGAGTGTAATGATAGTAATCATTTTCAGATATAGAAAATGATGGAACATGCTATTACATGTCATGTTGATAATAATGTAGCCAATGTTGAATATAATAATGGTGATGATAATGCTGATGGTTGAGTTTTCCACAACATGCCTGCCAATGTCTATTATATGTGGTGTAAGAATGTGTGCCCAAGCATGCTGACCACTGGTTTGTCATTTGTAAAACTTTCACAAAAATTTTATGAAATATCTTTTGTGAAATTTTACGAGGAAATATTTATTAAACATTTTGTGGTTTGTCAGCATTACATTAATTAGTTAGTGAAGTTTTAGTAAATGGAAAAAAAGTATTCTTTTTGGAAAATTTAGAGTTGCAGGAAAAATGGTAATTAAATGGTTTTAAAGAGAGATGAAGTGAGCTCAAAGAAAAATTTGATGTAATTTAAATTCTAAAATAGAGGAAGCTTAAGAAAATTTAAGAACATTTCATATGTTACCTTGGTTGCAAAAATGTGTCCTATAAAAAGCTATAATACAGATATGCTAAATTTTAGCGCCCCGTTGGGCGCCAAAAATTTTTGTAATAATTATTATCTAGCCTGTAGTATAGTACCTATAATGCTAAGATTCAAAGTTTTATACAACAAAATCAAAAATTTTAATTATTGTTTACGAGGGCGGATCAATAAGTCCGTAACTTTTCGAACTTCCCTCGTAGTTTTACGAAATGCAACACTGCTCCCATCAAGTACCACCTGTTAATAGACTACTGTCAAATTTTGAGCAAGTTCCGTCAATTACTTTGCGTTTAACAGCTGTTCAAAACATACAACCTCGTGGATTTTTTTTTTAAATGGAAAAAAGTGAATTTCGAGTGCTCATTACACATTATTTTTTTGCGAAAATCAAACCAAGAAAAAGCAACACTGCTCCCATCAAGTACCACCAGTTAATAGGCTACTGTCAAATTCTGAACAAGTTCCGATATTTACTTTGCGTTTAACAACTGTTCAAAACATACAACCTCGTGGATTTTTTTTTTTTAAATGGAAAAAAGTGAATTTCGAGTGCTCATGAAACATTATGTTTTGCGAAGAAAAAACCGCCAATCAAACCAAGGAAAAGCTTGATAAATACTATGGGGAATCTGCACCATCGATTTCAATGGTAAACAAGTGGTTTACTGACTTTCGTTGTGGTCGCACAAGTACAAATGACGCTGAACGTTCTGGGCGGCCAATTGAGGTCAATACACCCGAACATGTCGAAAAAATCCACGATATGGTGTTGGCCGATCGAAGAGTAAAAGTGCGTGAGATTGTTCATATGACAGTGTGGTTTCGATTTTAAATGATCAGTTGGATTTAAGAAAGCTGTCTGCAAGATGGGTGCCGCGTTTGCTCTCAATTGATCATAAAAGTAAAAGAAAAAGGATTGGCAAAATTCCATGAATTGTGCTACGAATTGGTACCTCATCCGCTATATTCTCCGGATTTAGCCCCCAGTGACTATTTCGTATTTCAAAACCTATAGAAATGGCTCGGTGGAAAGAGATTTAGCTCCAACGATGAAATTATGGATCAAACAAATGCCTATTTAATGGACCTCGAAAAATCCTATTTTTTGGAAGGGATACAAAAATTGGAGAAATGTTGGACTAAGTGTATTGAGCTAAAAGGAGATTATGTTGAAAAATATATTTTTTTTTTGTAAAAAAAAAGTGTTTGATTCAAAAAGTCACGGACTTATTGATTAGCCTTCGTATTAGCAGTCTTTGGTAATATCTTTAATATAATTTTGACAATTTAAAACCCAAATTCTTTAAAATATTTGTTTATTCTTTATATTAATTTATTTCCCACACTTTCGCACCTGTGAACACAAAAGATATTTCCTATTTTACTCTTCATTAATAAATGAATCTGCAAATTTTTGTTTATATCTTCATTTTGTTCTTAAAATTTCCCCAACTTAAGTGTTAAGTTGTTAAATGCACATACTTACTATAAGAGGTGAAATCATATTAACAAAAAAAAGTAAAAAAAAGAAAACCTAAAAGCACTATAGACGAATATCATACAACAAAAAAACACGAGCTGTGAGATAAAAGCAAAAAAAATTTAAAGTGTATCACATCACACTTAATTGAAAATTCACACCATTGGGCATAAAGTTTGAAAAACAAATTTAAAGAAAAAACAAAACAACAGAAACAGAAACACAAATCTTTGCCGACATCAGATGTATCGAAACTTGCGAAATAATAAAATGCTTACTTTTAAGACTTAAGAAAATTTTCAAAAAATACAAAAATAAATAATGAACAAAATGCAGTTTTGGAAAATTCCTCTCAAAGAAAATAGTTAAATAATAATTTAAGTGTTAAATGATTTTTAAAGTTTTATGATGATGTTCAAATCGTAGGTGATACCAATTAATTAAATTAATTTTGGATATTTTAGACATGTTTAAACAATTCTACGTTATCGCCCCTTCTTTTCACTCCCTATTCATGATTGGACTGTTGAAAAATACATGTTCATCGCTGCGTGACACCGGGGATACCGCCGTGTTAGTACATAAAATATTGTTTAGAGGCAATAATATATATGTAATGTTTGTATTTTCTTACCTTAACAAAAACATATTTCCAAATTTAATGTTATCAATGCAAACATTGAATTAACAAGTTAATAATGTTGATTTTTTTTTTGCTTGACAAATGCATTTATTTTAATTACAAAATAAATTGATACATAATTCAAACTATTGTCCATCGTTAGCCACTACTTTTTTCCATCTTTCTGGTAGCATATGGATTCCGCGCCAAAAGAACTACTCCGGTTTTGAGGTAAAGAATGAATCAAACCAATTTCTTATACCCTGTTCTGAAGTGAAGCGTGTTCCAGTAAGGGCGTTCTGCATCGACCGAAACAAATGGTAGTCAAAACTTCCCATCCACTGTTTTTCAAATAGTTTTCGAACGGTCTGGCAACTTGTGCCAGAGCGTTTTCATGATGGAAGATTATAGACTCGTGTCTGGTCGAATATTCTGGTCGTTTTTCGTTGATTGCTCTGTTCAAACGAATCAATTGTATTCGGTCCAAGTACCCTATGATCGCTTGACCCGATTTCAACAGCTTATAATACAAAACACCCTTTTGGGCTTTACAAATGATTTTTTGCGCTTGGGGTTATCGTTATGTATCCATTTTTCATCACCAATCGCATGTCACGGTTGTGGTAGCCGAGTTTTTCGGTTGTGGCAACAGAAAACCAATTGAGACAAGAATTATTTGGCTGTGACAACAGTATTTCGGTTGCCGCAATAACAATTTGGTAGTCTCAACCGAAAAATTTAGTTGCTGCAGCTGAACCAATCGATTAGCAAAAAATTCGGTTGTCAGTATGAATCTGTTTTCTATGTGCAGTAACAATATAATGCATAAATTACTTCTTTTTGTAGCGTTTTAGCAGCATTTCCAACATGCCTTTCAACGTCTCTTTTTGCTTTTAAACGTTGGGAAATGGCTTGTTGTGTGACCCAAACTCACCTTTGTTGACGCCAAACTATGTGCGTGTTCTAAGAGAGTACTAAAAAGTTCGTGAGAGAGAACTATACTCTTGAGAATTAAATACTTTTTGGTTTACACTATGACGTCTATTGAATACTGAATTATAATGACAGATGGTTACCCTCCTTTATTATTGACCACAAACCAAATGTTATAATTATGCCATCTGTTGTCTAAATCGACATTATTAACTTGTATACCCAATATTTTAAATGTTTTCAACCAAATGAAACAAAAAGCTCATTTATTCACAATAGGTTCATCTTTCTCACTACTTAAACGTACCCCGTAAAAATTTTAAGACAGAAAATGTAGGTACGGTTGGTCTCAGGCCTTGTATAGACCAATTCCCACGTAATGTCAGGCAAATGTATTGAAGGGTGCCCCACACACTCTTCTAGCAAAAGTCTTAGAATTCCGACTCTAAAAAATTTCTCCATATCTCGAAATATAGATAATATCCTAAGTAAGAGCCGGACATGGCTCATGATATACTCTATCGTCCCAAAAAACCTACAATTAACAGTCGGCAGCTTTCCCGCTCTGTTCGCAAGAACCGCAGTCCAGCCTTTTAAAATCGCTTCCGATTAAGGATAGCAGAAGTAGAAAAATTTGTAAACGGTTTTCAATCCCACTATACTATTTTTGTACTGATTTTTAGTAAAAAAAATTATTATTTAGCAAATATTTTTGCTATTTACATTTTACAAATTACAGAATATTTACAAATTTTTGTTGCTAATTTCAAAAATCATTTTACAAATTTTTGAAAACCGATTTGCTAAAATTAGCAAAAAAAATTACTAATTTTAAAAAAGTGGATATTGAAGGAAATGTTATTTCTAATTAAAACTTACACCTACAAGCTTAAATTGCCTTAAAATGTTACATATATTAAAAAAAAGGAATGGGAAGTAAATATAACGACTCATGTCTAAAAATAGGATATCCACTTAAAATAGTACTAAGAAGTTTTCTTAGTTCTAAAAATCAGCCCTAAAAACAATTAAAATTTTACCTTAAAAGTAAAAAAATATTGACTAAAATATTTTTCAAAACAGAAATTACCAAATTAAAACAAAATTATTAATTCGTTTATGTTTTAACAATTTTTAAGATTTTTCAGCCTTTTATTTTGATTTTAATTTTGTATAAAATATTTTTTAAAAAAATAAAAAAAATAAAAGAAATTTGATGCCCGAAAAAAAAATAAATTTAAAATTTTGTACTAATATTAAAAAATATTTAGTAAATTTTTTTGCTGGGTTTAGCAAACCTGGTTTAAATTCAGCTTTACAAAGTGTTTACTAAAATTTAGTAGCGGCTACTAATTTTTTACTAATTTCATTGTACTACATCTCAGCAGACATGTGTTGCTAAGATTAGCAAAAAAATACCGCTGGGCTCAAATTAGCAAAATTTCCCGTAATAACAGCAAAATTTTCAGTTGCCATTACAGACTTTTTTTGGTGAGTGTAGGATCGTAGTATCTTCACATAATTTTCGACACTCTGCGAGTTTCGATATTCCTTCCGATGTACCTCCGCCCTGCCCATTATAGTGCAGTCTGCATCTCATGCCCAAAACTGGAGTGTGACACACGCAAATCCATTGCCCTTTCACCAGGCAACTGGAACCTCCGTTATGCCATTTTATCAGCAATTTCTTAACCCTCGATGCCCCGGTGTCCACGAACCCAATAGATGTGTACTATTCTGTTGGTACAAAGTCTACATAAAGAGTCCTTGCACACTTATAATCCATCAGATTGTTGGAGATCGCTTTAATAGCCGTTTGACTACACTAGGCAACAGCCATTTTGTTATTTGGTTCTAGCATACTTTTTCTCATGGATTTGGACCTACTGAACACGAAAATGAATTTTAAAAATTTTTCTGTCGATTGGTTTGCGAGATACAAATTTTTTAATTTTTTTTTTTTAATTTTTGGAGGTACACTTACTATTTTGAGCATATCTTTAGTCTTCTTTGACCTATTTTATCCTACTACTACTCAAATTAAAGACAATTGAGCCGTCTACAACTTATTCTCAGAAAATTTTCAAATCGGGTTAGTAGTTTTGATGTTGGCGGCTTAAAAAGGTTAAAAAACTGCGTTTTTTTAGTAAAAATGTGGCTGAAAAATTCATATAAAAATTCATATAAAATGTAAAACGCGATGTTAACAGCGATTTTAATTTTTTTACGTATAGCTGACACTTTTCCAAAGAAAATAAGCCCTTACTTAACAAAATCTGATGACAAATGGCCGACTTATTATTTTTTTGGTAAACGACCGAAATTCCGCTATTTCACGATTTTTTGATTTTCATTATTTGCACAGCTTACCTACCCAACGCAAACGAATAAATACATTTGAACTTAATTTAAAATAAACAAAGTAGTCTTCGTATATTTTTTTTTAATTTATTTACAGCACTACATGCTCATACATATTTAAACATAAGGAGACACGGTTATCAATTGCATTTCAAAACTGTCTGTGAAAGTGTAAAGAAGTTAATATTTAGAAAACGCAAGGAAGACAATGAGTAAAAGACTACGTGTGTTCGAGTGTTTGAACGATCCAGACAATTTCTGCAATGTTTGTGGCCAGTTTATAAAAAAAAATCACGCACACAAGTTTACTCCAGCAGTACAATTGCACTATTTGAATTATTTTGGTATTTCACCAAATATCACAGAACCATGGACACCTAAGTCGCTGTGTGATCTTTGCTATATAATCTTAACCAACTGGGCAGCTGGCGGAAGGTAAGAATTTTTATTTAAACACATTATACATAGCGAATATAGTAATTTATTTTAATTTTAGCCGCCATATGAAATTCGATACACCAATGATGTGGAAAAAGCCGCTATGCCATTCCACAGACTGTTATTTTTGCCTCACCACAAACAGTGGGGTAGGAAGATTTTTTAAATGGAACTACGCTCAAGTGGGATCGTTTGCGCTTCCAGTACCACATTCGCATGATGTGCCATATCCAGTGTGCCCTGGTGCATCTCTTCAAAAAGCAGAATCGTCAGAAGAAGAGTCTGAGTCAAATGCAAGCGAATTTGAGCCGGGTGCAAAGCGAAAATTACTGTCACAGGCCGAACTAAACGATTGGGTGCGCGATTTTGGTCTCACTAAGGAGAAATCCGAACTTTTTGCGTCTCGGATGATACAGTGTGGATTTGCGGCTTCAGAAGTGAAAGTATCAGCGTACAGAAACCGTCACAAGGAGTATGCAAAATTTTATACAAAGAAAGACCAAATATGTTTTTGCAGCGACATTTCAGGCTTGTTCCAAGAGCTTCACCAAATTCACAACCCCAACGAATGGAGGTTGTTTATTGACAGCAACAAAGAGAGCTTGAAGGCAGTTCTCTTACATAATGGGAATGAAAAGCCATCTGTTCCTATTGCTCATGCGGTTCATTCAAAGGAGAACTATGAAACTATGGACATTTTGCTGAAATGCATAGAGTATAGGAAATACAATTGGAAAATATGCGCCGACCTTAAAGTTGTGGCCATTCTGTGTGGACTCCAAGGAGGCTATACGCGACATTGCTGTTTTCTGTGCCTTTGGAATAGCCGCGCTGATGATCAGCATTATATAAAAAAAAATGGCCGGTACGAACGAAACCTGTAGTTGGAGAAGCGAATGTTCAGCGCAAACCACTAATAGAGAACCGTGAAAATATAATACTTCCGCCGCTGCACATAAAATTGGGTTTGATTAAAAATTTTGCCAAAAAATTAGACAAAGAAGGTGAAGCTTTTGCCTATTTACGGTCAATTTTCCCTTACCTTTCGCTGGCAAAAATTAAAGAAGGAGTCTTCGCAGGACCCGAGATAAAAAAAATGTTGAAAGATGAAAAATTCCCAAAGCTGTTATCACCCATCGAAGCCGCAGCATGGAATTCCTTCAGGCTTGTTGTGGAAAACTTTTTAGGAAACAACAAAAGCCCGAATTATAAGGACATAGTTGAGGATCTGGTAAAGAACTATGAAGCCATGGGAGAACACGGCGAGCGCTTTCATCAGGAATTGAAGGCTATGGAACGACGCTATCAGGGCAACTATGACACGGCTATGATGGGTGACTATATTTGGACCCTAATACGTGAGACCGATTGCAGCGAATACAAAAAACAAAGAAGAAGTCAGCAGTTTTTCCACATGGCATAAAATGTACACTTATATCTTTGTTTTTACTCATTTTTTTGTGCGTTGATTTGCTTAATTTAATTAGTTAGTTTAATTTCGTTAGTTTAGCTAATTGTGCGATACATTGAGCATGTAGTGCTGTAAATAAATTAAAAAATAATATACGAAGACTACTTTGTTTATTTTAAATTAAGTTCAAATGTATTTATTCGTTTGCGTTGGGTAGGTAAGCTGTGCAAATAATGAAAATCAAAAAATCGTGAAATAGCGGAATTTCGGTCGTTTACCAAAAAAATAATAAGTCGGCCATTTGTCATCAGATTTTGTTAAGTAAGGGCTTATTTTCTTTGGAAAAGTGTCAGCTATACGTAAAAAAATTAAAATCGCTGTTAACATCGCGTTTTACATTTTATATGAATTTTTATATGAATTTTTCAGCCACATTTTTACTAAAAAAACGCAGTTTTTTAACCTTTTTAAGCCGCCAACATCAAAACTACTAACCCGATTTGAAAATTTTCTGAGAATAAGTTGTAGACGGCTCAATTGTCTTTAATTTGAGTAGTAGTAGGATAAAATAGGTCAAAGAAGACTAAAGATATGCTCAAAATAGTAAGTGTACCTCCAAAAATTAAAAAAAAAAAATTAAAAAATTTGTATCTCGCAAACCAATCGACAGAAAAATTTTTAAAATTCATTTTCGTGTTCAGTAGGTCCAAATCCATGAGAAAAAGTATGCTAGAAACAAATAACAGACAAAAGTTTGTTATTTGTGACCTAGTGCTATTAATGTATAAATTAATGTAAGAACCAATTGTCTCAGAGACAAGAGCAAGAACCTCCCTCTAAAAATGCTACAGATATGGGGAAGTTTAAAAGACTTTTCAATACTCAGATCTCGACTGAAAACAGCAGCCTCAATCTCCACCAAACTCTTCTATGGTCGGATCAAATACCTGCCACAGAAATAATTTAACTTCTTTAACTAAATACAGAATAAAGCTTTCCAATAAGAAACACCTCCCTTTAAGGGAAAATTTTGACGCGACGATGCCACAAATTAAAATATTAGAACAGTAGCGATTCCATTTCCTCTTTATAGCGGACATCTCTATATAACGAACAAATTCTTAGCTACTGTCGTTTTCCGTTACAGGGGGGGTAACATCGCATGTATTGTATATTTAAAAAAAATACCCTGCCAAATACAGTCTCGTGCTTTAAAGGGTTATTTTATCAAAATGTTTACAATCTGTTAGAATTTTTTTTTAATTTCATCTGACGATGTACTTTAAAATAAGTTTCCACTGGGAACTTAAGATACGAGGGCGGATCAATAAGTCCGTGACTTTTCGAACTTCCCCCCGTAGTTTTACGAAATACAACACAGCTTCCATCAAGTACCACCTGTTAATAGATTACTGTCAAATTTTGAGCAAGTTCCGTCAATTACTTTGCGTTTAACAGCTGTTCAAAACAAACAACCTCGTGGATTTTTTTAAAAATGGAAAAAAAGTGAATTTCGAGTGCTCATGAAACATTATATTTTGCGGAAAAAAACTGTCAAATATACCAAGGAAAAGCTTGATAAATACTATGGGGAGTCTGCACCATCGATTTCAATGGTAAAAAGTGGTTTACTGACTTTCGTTGTGGTCGCACAAGTACAAATAACGCTGAACGTTCTGGACGGCCAATTGAGGTCAATACACCCGAAAATGTTGAAAAAATCCACGATATGGTGGTTTCGATTTCAAATTATCAGTTGGGTATGAGAAAGCTGTGCAAGATGGGTGCCGCGTTTGCTCTCAATTGACCATAATACACGGGTGCACACGTGTGTAGTCTCAATGGTAAAATTCCATTTATTGCGCTACGAATTGGTGGCTCATCCGCCATATTCTCCGGATTTAGCCCCCAGTGACAATTTCCAAACCTAAAGGAATGGCTGGGTGGAAAGAGATTTAGCTCCAACGATAAAATTATTGATCAAAAAATGTCTATTTTATGGACCTCTAAAAATCCTAATTTTTGGAAGGGATACAAAAATTGGACAAACGTTGGACTAAGTGTATTGAGCTAAAAAGGGATTATGTTGAAAAATATTAAATATTTTTTTTTTTTTTTTGCAAAAAAAACTGTGTTTCTTTCAAAAAGTTACGGACTTATTGATCAGCCCTCGTATATGAGATTTTAAAGTGTTTATAAAAATACAAAAAATTGTTATGTGTTTATATTTTATTCAATATTCTTAAATAGATGTTTTGAATACAAAAAGTTTTACTTTTGACCTCTTTCAAAAAGAAAAAAAAACACATTCAAATCATAAACATTTTTAACTCCTTAAGACTTGTGGAGTGTTTTTAAAACATGCATGTACAAATATAAGTGTTATTCTTGCTTTGAGGGTAAATCCTAACAAATCTATGCATGTCAGGGATGGAATATTAATTTTTTTAAAGTGGTGCTTATGATTTTTGGAGAATGACTGTACTAAGAGAAAATTTCAGATATTTTTTTTTAATTCTAATTTTAATGTTTTCTCTGGCGACGATAACTTGGATTTAAAAAGTTTTCTTAAATAATTTTGTACTTTTAAAAAGACTTTTGAAAGAGATTTTTGTTTTCATAAAAATTCGTTAGAATTTAGAAAATAAAAAATGTTTATTACAAAAAGTAATCAAAATTTTTCAATTGTAGTAAAAATTGTAAGAATTTAAGCTTATTGCAATAAGCTCAAAGCATTTATTTATTTTTTTGTAAAATCAACATAACTTGTAAAAATTTAACAAGTTTTTCTTGTGTCAGCTAAAAACTTGATAAATTTTACCAAGTTTTTGGTAGATGTACCAAGTTTTTGGCTACAGCCCATTTAAACAATATTCTGAAAAATATTTTTTACTACCAATCGATCATGAACGCCATGCGGTACTTTTGAGAATAAAACAGATCCCAAAAATGTACCGAAATTTCCATTCATGGTGCATGTGGTTTTTGCGTGTGAGTGTGTGTTTTGTTGCTTTTGGTTTTGGTTTTATATTTGGATAAACATTTCGTTACGCTTGTGCCCATATGGTTCATTACAAACTTTAACAAAACATTTAATACAATTTAACAAAAACAAAATGTTTCGGTACTTTATAGTTGTCTTCTGACAGTATGCATATGATGACATTTTATCTGGATAACAAATGTTGATGATATGCTGGAATTTGGTTTGTACTACACAGAGAGAATTTTACGCCGCTGAGTTTAAAGAAATTTTTCAATATCTTATTAAAAACCTCTTTAATTTTTATTCAACTTTTTCAGTCCAGCATTTTATGAAAAATTTTATAAGTTTAATGAAAAACTTTAATGAACAAATTTAAATGAACAATGATTTTGCCAGTGTATGTGAATATGTCTAAAGTCACATTAAATTGTAACGTATAATTAATATTTTGTACACACGCCTTTGGAACTAATTGTCAAAAAATATAGTTTTCTGGTTGTTACTGTTCTCAGCTATTGTTGCTATTATTAGTCTTGAATGTTTTCGGTTCCATTGATTTGTTTTGTGTGATTAATTAGTATGTCGCACAGTTATTACAAAATAAAAAATCTTTAAATTTTGCCTTTAAACTTTTGTCGTTTATATTAGAAATAACAATAATTCAAAATCTATTTATAAAGGGTGGTCCAACCATAATGCACGATGTTAATTGTGAGTCACACCTTAACGTCAAGTTTTTTCCCCAACTTAATTTGTCAATTCCTTGTTTCAGTGTTTGAAAAATTCACCCATGGAAAGGTAAACAATTGAAGAGCGCGTTAAGATTGTTGAAGATTTTTACAAAAATGGGCGTTCAAATCAAAATGCATTTCGTGATTTTTTTGGTCAGCATAATCGACCAAATGTGTCCGCAATCGGGAGGCCTGTAGGAAATGTAAAAACATCTGTGCATGCTCGCCCAGTTCGTTCTGCGGAAAACATTGCTGTTGTTAGCGATAGTGTGGCAGATGAGCCGTCAACCTCAACTCGTCGTCGGTTTTCGCTATCGCGAGATGATAAGGGTCTTCTTCTGTCCAGAAATTGAAAATATGGACCTGGACGATATGTGCTTCCAACAAGATGGTGCCACTTGCCACACAGCCAAAGAAAAATGTCTCCTTTGCGCGAGAAATTCAATGGCCGTGTTATCTCACGTCGTCGCGATGTGATCATGTGATCATGTGATTTGACACCGTTGGGCTTCTTGCTTTGGGGATATTTAGCCGATATTTTGTTTCACACATATTTGTCATAGATCCTTCATAATAAAAACAAGTAAGAGCGGCTAAATTCGGCTATGCCGAATCTTATATACCCTTCACCATGGTTGGGGAAAAACTGAAGTTTATATATGGACATATATGGAATGGACAGATTTATATACGGACGCCTTTAAGACGAAATTAACCATTTAGTTTGGTGATAAAACTTGGACTCGGGAAGATTTATGGTTCCAGAAAATAGGTATTTAAAAAAATGTATGTTTTGGGCATAACTTTTTTGTATCTGAACTGATATTTCCGAGTTTTTCAGCAAATATGTTATACTAAAGATTTTCGATCTTTTGCTATATAAGACGTATCCATAGGTCATATTACAGATCTAGAATAGTGTTTGTTGTTTGTGTATAAAAGGTGAAGAGGTGAAAGAAAAGAATTTCAACAAATCGTAAAAAGAAATCACTAGAACTGCATGTGTTTTATTTCTACAAAAACGTTTGATTTAGCTGGCAAAATTGCATTTGGGATTTTATTTCGCTTTTTTATTAAAAATATTTGTAATTTCTTTAGCTTAATTTTAAAAATTTGAAGGAAAATAGTTTATAATTTTTTTTTATAAATTATTATAAGTAATGACCTAAAATAGTTGCACTCAAAGGTAAATTATGTATAAAATTTTCTTAATATGTGAGAAATAAAATGATTTGAAAATCTTTTTATAAATTCTTTTAAATCGGAGCAAAAAATAGAATTTAAACCGTTTGTATTTTGTTTGTATCAGAGGGTTTTTATAAAAATTTTGATGTTTTTAACCTATTTATGGATTATTTAATTACACTAGGCAACAGCCATTTTGTTATTTGGTTCTAGCATACTTTTTCTCATGGATTTGGACCTACTGAACACGAAAATGAATTTTAAAAATTTTTCTGTCGATTGGTTTGCGAGATACAAATTTTTTAATTTTTTTTTTTTAATTTTTGGAGGTACACTTACTATTTTGAGCATATCTTTAGTCTTCTTTGACCTATTTTATCCTACTACTACTCAAATTAAAGACAATTGAGCCGTCTACAACTTATTCTCAGAAAATTTTCAAATCGGTTTAGTAGTTTTGATGTTGGCGGCTTAAAAAGGTTAAAAAACTGCGTTTTTTTAGTAAAAATGTGGCTGAAAAATTCATATAAAAATTCATATAAAATGTAAAACGCGATGTTAACAGCGATTTTAATTTTTTTACGTATAGCTGACACTTTTCCAAAGAAAATAAGCCCTTACTTAACAAAATCTGATGACAAATGGCCGACTTATTATTTTTTTGGTAAACGACCGAAATTCCGCTATTTCACGATTTTTTGATTTTCATTATTTGCACAGCTTACCTACCCAACGCAAACGAATAAATACATTTGAACTTAATTTAAAATAAACAAAGTAGTCTTCGTATATTTTTTTTTAATTTATTTACAGCACTACATGCTCATACATATTTAAACATAAGGAGACACGGTTATCAATTGCATTTCAAAACTGTCTGTGAAAGTGTAAAGAAGTTAATATTTAGAAAACGCAAGGAAGACAATGAGTAAAAGACTACGTGTGTTCGAGTGTTTGAACGATCCAGACAATTTCTGCAATGTTTGTGGCCAGTTTATAAAAAAAAATCACGCACACAAGTTTACTCCAGCAGTACAATTGCACTATTTGAATTATTTTGGTATTTCACCAAATATCACAGAACCATGGACACCTAAGTCGCTGTGTGATCTTTGCTATATAATCTTAACCAACTGGGCAGCTGGCGGAAGGTAAGAATTTTTATTTAAACACATTATACATAGCGAATATAGTAATTTATTTTAATTTTAGCCGCCATATGAAATTCGATACACCAATAATGTGGAAAAAGCCGCTATGCCATTCCACAGACTGTTATTTTTGCCTCACCACAAACAGTGGGGTAGGAAGATTTTTTAAATGGAACTACGCTCAAGTGGGATCGTTTGCGCTTCCAGTACCACATTCGCATGATGTGCCATATCCAGTGTGCCCTGGTGCATCTCTTCAAAAAGCAGAATCGTCAGAAGAAGAGTCTGAGTCAAATGCAAGCGAATTTGAGCCGGGTGCAAAGCGAAAATTACTGTCACAGGCCGAACTAAACGATTGGGTGCGCGATTTTGGTCTCACTAAGGAGAAATCCGAACTTTTTGCGTCTCGGATGATACAGTGTGGATTTGCGGCTTCAGAAGTGAAAGTATCAGCGTACAGAAACCGTCACAAGGAGTATGCAAAATTTTATACAAAGAAAGACCAAATATGTTTTTGCAGCGACATTTCAGGCTTGTTCCAAGAGCTTCACCAAATTCACAACCCCAACGAATGGAGGTTGTTTATTGACAGCAACAAAGAGAGCTTGAAGGCAGTTCTCTTACATAATGGGAATGAAAAGCCATCTGTTCCTATTGCTCATGCGGTTCATTCAAAGGAGAACTATGAAACTATGGACATTTTGCTGAAATGCATAGAGTATAGGAAATACAATTGGAAAATATGCGCCGACCTTAAAGTTGTGGCCATTCTGTGTGGACTCCAAGGAGGCTATACGCGACATTGCTGTTTTCTGTGCCTTTGGAATAGCCGCGCTGATGATCAGCATTATATAAAAAAAAATGGCCGGTACGAACGAAACCTGTAGTTGGAGAAGCGAATGTTCAGCGCAAACCACTAATAGAGAACCGTGAAAATATAATACTTCCGCCGCTGCACATAAAATTGGGTTTGATTAAAAATTTTGCCAAAAAATTAGACAAAGAAGGTGAAGCTTTTGCCTATTTACGGTCAATTTTCCCTTACCTTTCGCTGGCAAAAATTAAAGAAGGAGTCTTCGCAGGACCCGAGATAAAAAAAATGTTGAAAGATGAAAAATTCCCAAAGCTGTTATCACCCATCGAAGCCGCAGCATGGAATTCCTTCAGGCTTGTTGTGGAAAACTTTTTAGGAAACAACAAAAGCCCGAATTATAAGGACATAGTTGAGGATCTGGTAAAGAACTATGAAGCCATGGGAGTGCACATGTCACTTAAAATACACTTTCTGGATTCTCATTTGGATTTTTTCCCTGAGAATTTAGGAGACGTGAGCGACGAACACGGCGAGCGCTTTCATCAGGAATTGAAGGCTATGGAACGACGCTATCAGGGCAACTATGACACGGCTATGATGGGTGACTATATTTGGACCCTAATACGTGAGACCGATTGCAGCGAATACAAAAAACAAAGAAGAAGTCAGCAGTTTTTCCACATGGCATAAAATGTACACTTATATCTTTGTTTTTACTCATTTTTTTGTGCGTTGATTTGCTTAATTTAATTAGTTAGTTTAATTTCGTTAGTTTAGCTAATTGTGCGATACATTGAGCATGTAGTGCTGTAAATAAATTAAAAAATAATATACGAAGACTAATTTGTTTATTTTAAATTAAGTTCAAATGTATTTATTCGTTTGCGTTGGGTAGGTAAGCTGTGCAAATAATGAAAATCAAAAAATCGTGAAATAGCGGAATTTCGGTCGTTTACCAAAAAAATAATAAGTCGGCCATTTGTCATCATATTTTGTTAAGTAAGGGCTTATTTTCTTTGGAAAAGTGTCAGCTATACGTAAAAAAATTAAAATCGCTGTTAACATCGCGTTTTACATTTTATATGAATTTTTATATGAATTTTTCAGCCACATTTTTACTAAAAAAACGCAGTTTTTTAACCTTTTTAAGCCGCCAACATCAAAACTACTAACCCGATTTGAAAATTTTCTGAGAATAAGTTGTAGACGGCTCAATTGTCTTTAATTTGAGTAGTAGTAGGATAAAATAGGTCAAAGAAGACTAAAGATATGCTCAAAATAGTAAGTGTACCTCCAAAAATTAAAAAAAAAAAATTAAAAAATTTGTATCTCGCAAACCAATCGACAGAAAAATTTTTAAAATTCATTTTCGTGTTCAGTAGGTCCAAATCCATGAGAAAAAGTATGCTAGAAACAAATAACAGACAAAAGTTTGTTATTTGTGACCTAGTGTTATTAATATAAAATTTTATATAAATTAATTATTAATGTCAAAAAAAACCAAAAATAAACAAAAAAAAGTCTTAAAAAATAATAAAAAATGTACAAAAAAAAATTGAATTGACCGGAATTCGAACCTCGAACCCGCGGCCTTAGAGAAAAAAAGTATTTGTGACATAGCGTCTAGACAACTGAGCTATTGAAGCTCACACAAAATCATCGTCATAGAGGTACATATATAAAAGTCTTCGTTCATTAGAGATTTGTTTAGTTTTTATTTAAATGACAAATCTTTATATGTGTGTGGTTTGTGTATAAAAGGTGGAGATGAAAGAAAAGAATTTTAACACATGGATGTGTTTGTTATGCGTAGAATTCTACATACATATTAAACAAAGGGATTTTACGGAAAAAATTAGAGGTAGTCCTGGTTTTTTGGTAATATCTCAGCCATTTATTAACCGATCTGTCTGATTTTTAAGAGCAAACAGAAATGGATCACATGTAACAGAAATAAAAAACAATCAAGTCCTCATCATCAACACACAGACGGACAGACGGACATCGTTAAATCAACTTTGCTCTTCATAAGGACCCAGAATATATATACTTTATAGGGTCTAAGATCAATATTGTAGAAATTACAAACGGAATGACAAACTTATATATACCCTTCTACCTGTGGTGAAGGGTATAAATATTAAGATAATTCTCTTAAAACTTTTTGTTTTATTAACAGTTAACAGCGTACATAATGGTTGGACCACCCTTTATTTGTATTGATTTGTTTATATTAATTTATATATATTTTTTGTTTATTATTAATCATTTTATTTTTGTTTCCAACTTATAAATCATATTGAATTAGTTATGGTTGTTTGCAGACGAATTCTTTAACTTTAGATTTTTATTTTTTTAACTTTAGATTTTTATAATAAGATTATTCTTAAATTTTTGATGTATCGTATCTAGAATGTGTTAGAATTTAAATGTTAAAGCCTTTAGAAAGTGGAATAAATATAGATTTTGTCTTATTAACTTAAGGGAGTAAAATTTGGATATCACCACTTCCAGCGAAACTTTGGTAAGGATTGGAATATACACATGCAATGGTAGCTTGTTACGTTTTTGATTATTTTAAAGCATAAATGAAAATATTACAATTTTGATTGAGATATTGATTTCTTTTTCAAATATTTCTAAACATATCCATCAATTTAAACCAGCACACCTAGACTCTGAGGTCCATTGTGTTGCCACGAGTCAGATGGTTTGCAGTCACCGCTGAACCATCATACCAGACAGTGTGGAACACGAGCTGAGAAAGTGTTCGTTGTTTTCCTCCTCCTCGGCCATGCAGCTCTTACAAAAGGTGTGCTAAGCGTCGCCAATCTCTGTGCGTGCCTCCCGACAGTGTCCCGTAATTACATCATTACATTCGATATATCTCTACTGTAAAGCGCTCTGGTGAGCGCCGAATCAAGAGTGGGCCAGATAAGCCTAATCAAGTCACTCCGTTAGCCCCCCTGATATTTGGTGCTCAACTTACAAGCTCCCAGAGGAATACCCACCAACCCTTACGAAAGCTACAGGAACTTTTATAGTGGTTGCAACTTCATCATCTCTACAGTTCCCGGGTATATCTCGGTACCCCCGGACCCATATCAGTCGAATATTAAACTGCTTAGGCTACTTATTTAAGGATGCTTGTAAGTTATGGGCAGCTACTGCACAGAGGAAACAGATTCATTGTGACAACCAAATTTTTTGCCAACCGAATGGTTTGGTTAGAGCTACCGATATATTTGTTTGTAGCAACAGAAACCCGGTTAACACAACAGAAATCCGATTAATAAAACAGAATTTCGTTTAAAACAATATATTTCAATTCAGTCAGAAATACATTGGATTGCAACAACAAAATAATTCAGTTGCTGCAATCAAATCATTCAGTTGGCAAAAAATTCGGTTGTGAGAATGAATTTATTTTCTGTGTGTGTAGACAGAAAGTATTCTTTTTGAGCCTATGTAAAGTTTTAAGAATTTTTTTTATTTTTTGGAAAGGGGAGCAACTCTCAGGAAATTCTCCCGATTAAATAATATATTGCTTTCTTTAAAAAGGGGATAGAGAAAAGATGAAAGGTGGTGAAAGATGAAGGGCTTCAAGTATGGCAACACTGTAATTGCGCGAGATGATAAATCTTAAAACAGTTGTTGCCCGCCATCTAATGAAGAGTTGGCGGAATTGTTGAAATTTTTTAGTTCATAGCCCTGTTATGTTATTTTACTTCGGTAGGGTTAAGTGCTGACTGAAGTCCGCTGGTTGCAAGCCCGGGAAAAATAAAGATTATATGAGGTAAACGTATAGTCCGATCCTCAGAAAAAATCAAACCTACATGAGAGCGCAGAGCAAGCTGACTTTTGGGCTTAAGTGTATGTTCTTTTTTTGTTCATAAGTCGGTTTTGAAGATTATTTTTACTTCAGATTTCTCTTTTTCAACCTAGCCTATCAAATCTAATCGGAGTAAATGTCAAGCGCCAACCTTTCTTATCGCCAACTCCTCACTTTGCAGTGTCCTGGCAATCTATGAGCCAGCTCCTAACAAGCTTTTATCCGACCGTATAAAAGTCGACGCCACACCCCTCACCCGTCTAGTCCTAGTCGGTATATGGGCGGTAAAAAGCTGTTTATGTGCATCTACCTAAGTCATATAATCCACATTCGTCGGAAAAACAACATTCTCCAATATCACACCTTGGCCACAAAGTCACTACAGGCTGACAATGGGTGTCAGCACATAGCGATGTCGATCACAGCCTTATAGCCGCATCAGACGCTACCTGCTTCCCCAGTATATCCAGTGGAATAATATGCAGAATAATATTCCATGCATCTGATGGTGTAGTGCGTAGTATTCACAGTAACCATTATCTGCACCCTCTGAAAAAATCTAAGATAAGTCACCTTATCCAATGCCGACCACCCCATACATAAGAATAGGGCGAACTACCGGTGTTTATAGCCATCGACCGTTTCTGGTGATCAGCCCCCAGGAAACGAAGATTTTCGTTCTACAAGAGCACAGAACAATTGCCCTTTCTTTGAAAGCTTCCTGACCAGAATGGCACCAAAATATGTCACTCTATCAACAAGTTGGATTTCCACACCTTCCACAATAACAGGGGCAAAAGCGGAATAGTTATGCTGTGAAAGATTACAGGCTCCGCCTTTTAAGGATAGATGCAAGTCCACAGGCCCTCGAGCAGACAACCAACTCCCTCAGAGCCGCCTGCATAATATACCATATATATATGGAAACTTTCACTGTTGGTTTTAGCAACAATTTTAAATAAATCTCATCAGTGCTCGAATAGGTTATCAAGGAAAAGCTGTAGTTCTACAACCGATTCTTTAAAACAGAAAATTTTGCTGGGTTGATTGATGGCATCATGGGGTCAATATCCCCCATTATTCATTATTTTATCTCAAGATATATTATTCATAAAATATCCTCGTTTATGTGGCGGAAGAGATATAATACAATGCATATAGAATACATTTATCCTTCCTCCCTACCTCCTAATCTTATCACTACCAATTATCTCTTGCCATTTATTACAAACATCACAATCAGTCGTAAAGACTGAAAAAAAATGTTGATTTCTTTTTTATTATCCAACACTTGTTTAGTTAATGACAATTTATCACTTAATACAACAATTCAGGCAAAATATATTTATATACAAAAATTAAACGCAACATACGAGTATTACACTAAACTAATGTTGAATAATAAAAAAAAATACACATTTGTATGTTGAAGAGTAATAAATCTTAAGAATTTATTAAAAGAAAACTTCTTTCAATGACTATGGCGACAATGGCGATGAGGATGGTCATGATGATGAGGAGACTACAACGACGACGATGACGACAAACAACGACCAAATAACAATAAAGCAACAGGCGTATAGTTTTTATAAATATTATGTTAAAAAGAAAAGAAATTTTTGTAAAAAAAAAAACGTGACAAAGATACACAACTCACTAATAAATACATGATGGAATAAAACAAGATTATTGTGGAAAAATAATAAGCAAAAAAAAAAAAACTCCAAATAAATTGATACGCACCATAATAAAAAGTGGGTATGAACAGGAGGAAGATAAACCTACTATGTGAATAATAAAATACTTGAACTGCAAACAAATTTGTTATACACTGATACCACGCTTAACGAACCTTGATTAAATGAAGAGCCAATTTAGACGGTGACTTTGTTGCATGCAATTACTGCGTGGAATTTTTGTTTGTTGGCTGGCGAACGGGGTAGAGAAGCAAGCGGTGTAACAAAAAAGTCACGGTTTTCGTTTTTCGTGCATGTTTCTGTTATCTTTCTTTCGCACTCATATGTATTCCTCTTTTGTTGCTTCATCATAAATAGACATAACTTTGGAAGCAACTTTGAAAAGGGAATTAAGAAAATTGCACGCAATCAATTGCATTGTATAAATTGGCTCGAAGAATCTTTATTTCGATTTTATTTCAGTTAATTCGACCAAAAAAGAAAAAGTTTAATACATTTTTCGGAAAAGCAAAAAGAAGTCAAAGTCGAAATTTTTAAAAACTGTTAAAACTAATCATTTTAGAATGAAAGAAAATTTAGAAAAAAAAAAAAACTTAAAATATATGTATACAACCTTTTTTTGGGATGTTGGTATCTGCTACCGCCCGAGTCTGTGTCAGCCTCTCAGCCAATGACTAGTCAGCAGGGCTAGTAAATATTTAGCCAATTACGTCAGTTTCGAAATATCCTTCCTACTCGTACCAGGGATGGAAAACATGGTACAATTGTACTTTTTTTGGTACATTTTTACCTTGGTTGGTACCGTGGTACTACCGCGGCTCATTTAGTACAATTTGAAATTTTTTCAAATTTTCAATTTATAACTTGAAAAAACAACATAACATAAAGTCGACTTTTTTTAAAAGCAACTTTAAATTAAAACCTGTTTTTATTTATTCAGCTACTATAGTAAAAAATAAAGTCAGTTTTAAGTTGAACCGGCTCTAAATTGGTGTCACTTTAAATGTACGAAATGTTTGCATACACATTGTACTAAAATATTCGGAAGTGGCAACATTGAACAGCTGATTTTAAATTACCTCTCAAAACAAAAAAAAAATAAGAAAAAAGTGTATTATTGTTAAAGAGCAATTAACTGACTTTAAATTTTTTAATAGCAAATCCTGAAAAAGTTAAATTGCCCTCAAAGTTTTGTGGTAATTATAAGACTACATAAAATTAACGATAAATTTTGTTTCACCCCGTAAATTTAAATTTTTTTAAGTCTTTTTAGTGTCTAAGCAAATCTGACTCAATACCATAAAATTGTTAAAAAAAGCGGAAAAAATTTTGGTACCGTGAGGATCGAAAAAGTACAATTTGTTTGTCTGGTTGGTACAACAACAGAAAACATATTTTCCTTCCCTGACTCGTACTGAGAAGAGATTTAAGAGGGTCGAACGAAATAAAAAAAATAAATGCATTGGAAACTTCTTTCTGTCATATGAACACATGTTAAATTTCATTTCGATCTGGCAATTCATTCGTATTTTAACAGCTGTTTCAAAAAGACGATTTAGTGATTTTTTTTATAATGGAAAATATTAGAAATTGGTGGTATCATTAAACATTTATATAAGAAAAGTTTTTCGGGATAAGAAATTTATAATGATATGTTAAATGTGTTCACTGAAAGTGATCCTTCATATGCAACAGTACAAAAATGGGTTACTGAATTTAAACGTGGTTGTAAAAGCATTGAAGTGGACATCCAAAAACTGACGACTGAAAGTGCCCTCACAATCTCGTCTGCCCGATCATTACTGTTAAAGTCCCTGTGACTGGGGATCAAAATTACCGTAATTAGGAACTCATAACTTAGAGTAGGCAGTTCTTACTTTCACTGACCGTTGAGTAAAGAAAATATCCACGGATTCCCAAGCCCAAACCACAGACAAGAGTGATCACACAAGCATGATCAGGTAACCTGAAGGATTCTTGTATATCGCAATCATTAGATAAGACACCAGAATTTACCCCACAGCTCATCTTTAAACTGTCGGTGTATACAATAATGTCAAATCCAGCTGTTGGATCCTTCATGTCCTATTCCTCCCTAGAAGGAAAGCTGACCTGAAAAGGTCTGTCCGTATGTTCTGACCTTCCATGAACTCGTAACAGAAAATCGTGCCGCATTGCTAGCAGAAGCCACCATAACATATACAAATAATAGGGATAATATGAAGCATAGCATTGAGATCGCACTAGTAACTCCAATACAAGGCGAGGGCCAAACCCTGTACATTTTCTTCGTAACCACCTGTTTGGTAGTTGCCGTCCACCACACAATAGGCGATAGCAGTGAACATCCACACACGATTTTTGGACCAAACCCCATCTTGAACCGAACATCAACCACAGAATTTCTAATCTTGTATTCGATGAGCCCATTCGAATGAGATTCGAAAGGTCCATTGCACCGCGACAAAAAGATGTTGATATATTGTGCAGCCTTATTCTCTGCCCTAAATATTGAGGCTTCCAATGAAGGCAGTCACCTTACTAGGCACGAATTTCCAAGGGCGATAATGTATATCCACCAAGGACTTTGAGTCTCCTGCCGCGAAGCCTAGGACACCCACAGATTAAATGCTCCGCTGTTTCAGACAGACCTCTGATTCTCAAATGGTATCGGAGATTACAGTGCCCAATGAAAAATCCTGTTAAGCCCGTTAAGTCCTTCCTGTTCAGAGAAAGAAGTCTCATTGGTTTTTCCACTAGATGCGACGATGAATCTTTTAGCCTGGCGCTGGCCAATGGTAGCTCTCCAGCACTAAAAGGCCTTGGATTCCCTCTAAATTCTGATTTCACGATAGTTTCGAGTCGAAGACAACAAAATTTAGAATATTCGGGACGGGAGTTCGTAGCCCTGAAATCGTAACAGTCTGAAGCTGAATTTGGCCCTAGTGGTGAAAAATACCATTTATTATTTTATAGGTATAAGAGCTGGGTCGACATTGTCAATAAGTGTATGTGATCCTATGGAAGATGTAGTGTAATGGTTAACGCGTTGCATATTCGATCACCAGCGATGGCAACATATTATTTAGAAAAATAATATGTAAGCGTTTCTATCCTCGCATTAGAGGCTTAATAAATGGAACAAAACCTAAGTTATAGCGAAAAATTCGTCAGAAAAAGGTACCTTTAAACGAGGGACTGGTATACGCGGAAATTGATAAAAGCAATAATAATTTTCAATGCAAAAATTATTAAAATGCTTGTAAATACTTGTTGTATTTGGAATATGTATGGGCACAATAAGAAAATGCCTTCTAATTTATTGCTTTAAATGACAAGGGGATCTAACTGTCTTTTTATACACTTTATTATAATATGAACATTTTACATAGTTTATTTATCCCCTGTTCATTCATTCGATTGATAGAAAAAAAAACACTCAACAATAAAAGTTAATAAAAAAAAATATTTTTTTATAAAGTGGTGGTAATTTATGGGGTTATTCTGTAACTATGTCAAAATTTGTCACGTTCAAATATGAAACTCTAACTCTAACTCACGTTCAAATATGAGTCACTATTATCAAAATTATATTTAGGTAAATTTGTGTATATACCGTTAGGAAAAATTAATATTATGTGACTCTTACAGCTGCATATTTCGATGTGACAACGAAATAACCCTATTACTTTTTTTTGATATCATATGAAAGCTATTTAAAGGCTTTGTAATGATTTAAAGTTTTCTGTATTTTTATTAAAAAAAAATCTCAGAAATTATAATGTTTCTTGCTTTCTTAATTATAATATTTTTAAATTATTCTTCATTTTTATCAATTTTCTTTGCCGAGTGTATTTTTCTGCAATACATGTTAAGTGTTTTTTTTTTTTTTAATTATTCTATTAGAAGTTCAAGTGTTATTAAAAACTATTTAAAACAGCCATTAAAATTTGTTTATGATTACTTCAAACAAAATACACAAGTAATAAATGCAATAATACATTCACAACATTCAACTCTAACTATGTATTTTAGCAATTAAATTCACATTTGTGTTATTTATTTCTAAAACACTTTTTTTCTGTTGCTCAATCTATACTGAATGACTTGCAACAACAGAAACAACAACACAAAGTACAAACTAAGGCCCTTAAGGTAAAACAACTTTAACACCAACTCTCCACAGCTTCATAAAATATAAATAAAGGCAAACTCTATAGTTCCAACGTTATTAAAAAATAATTAAAATCTTTGTTATTTAATTATGGATGGCCTAATTTAGAAAGGACCTAACTTGATATTTTTTATTTCTTTAGAGGTAATGAAAAAAAATATAGTGAAATTGGAATTGTTTATAAAATTTCTTTTAATGAAATTCATTCAATTAATGCATTTCATTCATTAATGCATTTCATTCAATATAATTTAAATTCAAAATTATTGAGATTTTTTAAGTTTATTATATTTCTTCATTAGTTAAGAAATAAAAATTCAAGATAAGGCCTTTCACATCAACTTTTTTCTTGGAAGTGAAAAATTTTAATTTTATCTTAGATTAAAAGGAGCTTAAGATCTATTTTCATAAAAAAAGCGGATCCCGGCGTGCTTCGCTACGCATGAATATTGACATTGAATCAAATTCATTGGTTTCTCGATCCGCGAGTTCGATGAAAAAGAACCTTAAAATGATCACTCACTGACAGCTGTCAATGTTTATGCGCTACAACGTGTATTTACCGTGTGTATGAAGTCAGCATACAGTATACATACCGCACACGCTCATGGGCGCCTACGTATTTGTTGTTTTTTTTATATGAACAAAGTCACATGTTGACATGAAAAGTCATAACACACGAACGCGTCGACCAATTTAATGCAAACATTAGATAAACCATCAACACGACCATACGAACAAACCCTAATCGAATTCGGTTTGACCGTTCGTGAGTTATAAAGTCATAACACACTTGCAACAATTTTTTATATATATATAGACTAATTATAATTATTTATTTATGAGTTATAATTATTATTTATTATATTTATTTATAATTAATTTTTTATAAAAAAGATCGTAAGGTCATTGTAAACTAATATACACAGAAAAAACTAAAATCGAGTTTCAATTAAAATATTTGTAAATACAAATAAAAATTGAATTGAATTTAGACCAGCAAAAGAATTTGTTTTATCAATTACAAATTTTTTTTGTTTTTATTAAAATAAATTCATATTTTTCAATTATTTTTTTAATCATATCTATAAAATTTTTAATCAAAAATTTTCAACAGTTTTAATTAAAGCTTTAATTATATCAAGATCGTAAGGTCATTGTAAACTAATACAGACAGAAAAAAACTAAAATCGAGTTTCAATTAAAATATTTGTAAATACAATAAAAAATTTAATTGAATTTGGACCAGCAAAAGAATTTGTTATATATTACACATTTTTTTCTATTAAGATAAATTCAAATTTTTAAATAATTTTTTTAATCATATCAATTAAATTTCTAATAAAAAATCTTCAACATTTTTTATTAATTGTATTAATTAAAATGTTGATTAAAGTTCTAACCAAAAATCAATTAAAATTTTAATCAAATTTTTAATTAAAATTCCAGCATCAAATCAATTAAAATTTTAATAAAATTTTGATTTAAATCAATTAAAATTTGAATGAAATTTTAAAATATATTTTTTTGTCAAATATTCATATGTTCATGTGTAATTTTTTAACGCATAAAAATTTCTAAATACTTTGTACCAAATAGTTCCTATGAGTACCATAGTACTTTTAAGGTTTCAATAGCACCTCAAAAAATACTATATCCCTTTATACCTGGTATGTGTATCCACAGTGTTGCCAAAATATTTTCTTCGCATGTTTCCATTTTCAAAGTTGAAATACCCAAAAATCCTTAACAAATTGTTAAAGAATCAAATTTTCCTTTTTCCTTAAAATGATTTTTCTCAGATTTTGTTTTCTAAAAATTAAAAATAAATATTCTAGAAAAAAGGGTGGCCTCATAAAAGAACTCAAATTTTAACAATTTTTTAAAATTTTAAAATAGACCTTTAAAAACATGACTCCTTAATTCAATTTTTAAATCTGATTCAATTTTCAACGAATCGATTTGAAAAATTCTGTTCATTATTTCAATAACTTTCTACTTTATTCAATTCATATCAAATTCAGAGAATCAATTTGATTTTATTGATTCTTTTCATAGAATGAATCAAATTGATACGCGTAAATATTTTTAATAAAATTTTTTTTTTTTTTTTTATTTTTTTGTTTTTTTTTTTTTTATTTGAGATGCAATCTTGCAATTTTAATAACTGTAATAAAAGATAAGATATAAACAAATAAAAATAATAAGACTTTTATATATTGTCTACAGTGTTTATTATGAACTAGAATATTTTTTACACCAATTTCATTATCAATTAAAAATTCCATTGATATGATTGAACTTTTAATTGAAAATGAACAAAGAATCAAAAAAAAAATTAATTGAAATTTATTTGGCAATAATTTTTTTTTTTTGTGTATAAATCAAGAAGATCCAAAATATGTACATATTTGTTCGTATGATCATGTCTGGTATATGATACATAGTTCATTATATCACCACACATAATATCACATATGAAAATATATTTTTGGATCCGAAATTTTAGGTATATGGATGTATATTTTCATATATGATCCATTGGTCATATATTAAACCATTCATGGATTATATTACCATGTATGCACACGTATGATCATATACATGGTCTTGAATATGATCAAACGTGATCATATACGACCATACATAGTTCATCATATGACCATACATGATGTCATATATGACCATATATCTTCGGATACGAAATCTGAGGGGATCATATATGCATAAGTATCCTCATATATAATCATACATGCATTTGGATGCTCCTATATGATCATATAAGAACATATACGGTAGGAGACGAAGATATATAGAAATATATGAGATCGTTCATATATCACCCAATATATGATAATGTATGTTCATACATTGTATATTCCAATTTTTACATGAAATTATCAAATCCTACTTCTCACACATTTTAATTAACTTCTTTTAACTTTTTTCTATTTTAAATAAAGTTGTTCATTCCCGATTAAATGCATATGGGATTTCCTTTTAGAATATTAAAGTGAAAAAAGAAACGTTTATAAATTTTACTGTTCACAAAGTTTGTTTTATAAGCTAGATTGGCAGTTTTATTGCATAATTTATGCCACACAGAGAATATGTGCGAAAAATTACAAAAAAAAAAAAAACCAAACAAATACTAAATAATGAAGTAAGTAAAATACTTACAAATATGTTGGCGGCATTTGAAAAATAAAATTGTATACACAATATAAACTCTGCTGCACAAACAAACTACCGTATTTATGAAAAGAACCCAATAAACAATTGCAACATCGGTAAGGTTTATTTAAAAATAAATATTAAAAAACTATACAATTTAAAAAAATATGTATAAAATAGCTGAAGTTACGAAGTAAGGTTATCAGTAGAGTTTGAGGTTACGAATTTCCCAGAAAACGTTTTACTAAAATTCCCGTTATATTTAAGCTCATTTTACGGTAAAACGGAATATTGTTAAAAGCTGAATTTTAAAATATTTTAATAAAACAAATATAGGGTCCGCCAAATAACTTTTTTTTTTTTTGAAAATACTATATAATGCCGAGACAGCTATTTGAATGAAATTTTTCCATTATTAACCGGAAGTAGTACAATCCTTTCAAATAAAAAAAGAAATTTAAGAAAATATTCAGTAGTTTTTTTATAGCATTTTCAAAAAAAAAGTTATTTGGCGGACCCTATATATTTTTTTTTTAATTCCAATTTATTTAAGACAGTTTTATGGGTTAATTTAACAACAAACTGCAAATTTTTTGGACATATTCAGTTCGAAGGACCATTATTGAAGTTAGTATTTCAATATTTTTTCAGCAATCAAGCGATAAACACCAAGAATAACATATGACATTTATATAAGAGCTTTGTATTTTGTTTTTTTTTTAGTTTTAGTTTTTTTTTTTTTTATATTTTAATTTATTTATTTTTAATATTATTTTTTATTTTATTTTATAGTTTATTCCTTTTTTTATTTTATTTATTTTTTTTATATTTTTTTATATATTTTTCATTATAATTTTTTTTTTATTTTATTTTATATTTTTTTTTTATTTTTTATTTTATTTTATGCCTTATTCCTTTTTTATTTCTCTTATTTTATTTATTTCTTTAATTTTATTTTATATTTTTTGTTTTTTTTTATTTTGCTTTTTATTTTATTTTTTTATATTTTTTTATTTTTACTTTTTCACTTTATTTAATTTTTTTATTTTATTTTATATTTTATTTTATTTTTTTATCTTATATTTTATTCCTTTTTTTAATTTTTTCTATCTATTTTTAAATTTTATTAATTTTAATTTTATTTTTTCAATTGTATTAATTTTATTTTTTTATATATTTTTATTATTTATTTTATTTTTTAATTTCATTAATTTTTTTTTTTATTTTTTATTTTATTCCTTTTTTATTTTTTTGTTTTATTTTTTAATTTTATTAATTTTATTTTTTTTATTTTTTTATTTTTTATCTACTTCTTTAATTCTATTTTTTTAATTTTTTTTTATTATTTTTTTTTTTATTTAATTTTTTTTTATATTTTTTATTTAATTTTTTTTTATAGTTTTTATTTTATTTTTTTGTTTGTTTGTTGTTTTTTATATATTTTTTTTTAAAAGTACCCATTCTACATACTGGGTACTATGAAATGTCACATACATATAAAACAATTGTCAGTAATGATGATGACAACGACTTTAGTGACACTTTGAATTAAGTGTCATTTTTTAAATATAATATTAAG
Organism: Eustalomyia histrio; assembly: GCA_949748255.1. Taxonomy (NCBI): domain Eukaryota; kingdom Metazoa; phylum Arthropoda; class Insecta; order Diptera; family Anthomyiidae; genus Eustalomyia; species Eustalomyia histrio. Next base: position 233,429,364 of record OX456523.1, read on the forward strand.
TGATTGGCTTCCATCGACAGATATGAAACCAACACACACACAAAAACTATATACGATTTATTCAATAATAGAATACAATAAAAAAATAAAATGTTTTATAGACAACACAACTAAATATCGTAAATTTGTAAAAAAAAAAAAAAAAAAAAAAAAAAAAATAAATTTTTATAAAAACATTATGCTCAGGAGATTTGGACTACCAATAAACAATGAAAACCTGAATAGCATATATAAAACGATATTATAAAATTAAGCACACACAAAAAAAAGTCTAACAAAATTTAAAATAATTTAAAATATTTTTTAAAATTCAAATTTGATTTCTAACAAATTTTCATTAAAAATTAAGATTTTAAGTAGATTTATAAATATTATTTTTGATTTTTCTTTTAAGCTTAATTAGGGTTTTAAAAATTTATTAAATTTTCGTCCATTTTTGGCCAAACTTCTATACAACATTTCTCAAAGTAGTTCTAATAAGCATTTTGATTCTGTGACCAGCTGAAATGAATTATACTTATTTATAAATTCTGGGTAGGCAATTTCAACCAACGCACAGTTTGGGCAACACAGCAACTTATTTTGGTCCGCGAAGATATGATACAGACTGATAGTCAATATTTCAAACAGAAAAAATCAATCAGTGTTAAAATAAAATATGATTTAAAAATATATACCTATATTTGGACCACCCTGTACATATAATAAAAATTTAATTTTAAACTTACGTAAAATATGTAGTTTTGTTTTTAATTGTTTCCATTTTAACATACCTGTAAATAAAAGAAACATATAAACTATTATTATTTACTTGATCCATTTTAAATTGGCTTTTGTAATATTTTAAAATTGTATTTTTTTATTTTAAATTGCACACAATGTATTCATAGAAAGTAGAACATATTGTACTACAAAAAGATACATTTACATAGTTAAGATTCAGTTTAATTGTAACAAGATTGTTATTGTAAATATTTGTATTTGTTTTAGGAAAATCTACATATAGTCAGCGACTAAATTAAGGGTACATTTACTGAATAGTTTTTTTTTAATATTTTCGATTTTCTTGAGCAATTAATAAAGGATTTTAGCTTACAAGGAAACTACATAGTAATGTAAAGGGGACAAAAGTCATAAACATTGGATTAGAAGCAGTCTAATTTTTAAGGGTTGACATAGGTTTGAGATTTGTTAGAAGCTTATTTTGTTGGAGAACTTTTCAATATTTTTTTTTTTGTCACATTGGATATATTTGTATATATTTCCCTCAAAAATGAGGTCACATTTAACCACACTTTAAAATTCCAATATTGTGCACCTAAATAAAAATTGTTCCATAGGTTTTTGTCCTCTGAAATATATCCAGGTTTGAGACTGTAGTTTCCATTGTGTAGTTTCCTTATACCTTGAGAAGTACGCGAGTAACAATGGCTTCCAAGTCTTGAATCGTAGCTGCCTTACAGGAAAAAAGGGGTCAGTTTGGAGTTGGGACCTGTCCGATAATAGGTAAAAACTGGACCGGTTTCGAAAATATATATTACGAGATAGGTGAAAAGAGGACCGGTTCCTAAAATACCTACGACGTGGCCGGTTTAAAAGTCATGACATGTTTTTTTAGACCAGTCCTATCACATGTCACTTAGGGCAATTCACCCCCTTCTAGGACAAGCCCATGTTATCACAATAAACCGATCACGTGTCGTGCGCTGGGATAGGTTCTGTTCTCGCAGGGTGACTTTTCGAAGAAGACGTTTGACTTCACATAACTCTAAAGAAAATATATTACACGATCTCAGCGCCAAGTGGACAGGTCCCGAACTTGAAATTAGCTGCCCACCAAAAATTATTTCCCTACAAAGCCATTGTTTCGTGCGCTGTGTGTACCTGTTTGCTCTTATTTTCATAATAAAGCTGTATAATTTTATGACGTTGTTGCGGTGCGAGTCTTTTTATGATGAATAATCAAAAAATACTAGGTTAGGCATAGACCAATTAGATCCCTAGCGTTACCATATAATAAACGATAACTCGCGTAAGGAAAGTGATGTGAAGTCATATGTGATGGCACCCAGGGTTCCTCACGCTCTCTTAAAAAATGTCAGTAGTCTCAGAATAAAGAAAAAAAAAATAAACAAAAATAAAATGACAGTATGACACCGGTCACGCGTGATCTGTGAAATATATTTTTATTATGAAAAAAAAACTCTAAATGAATGGTACAAGTGTATTGAGCTTCTAGGAGATTATATTGAATAAAAAAATATATTTCGTAACAAAAACAGTATTCTTTCATTTCGAGCGCAGGAACTTTTCAACCAACCTGTATGTGGTCGAATATTATCCAATAATGAATGCTGGGTCTCAAAATGGGTGATGGTGTTGCGAATAGTACGCTCAGTAGACCGATTATGTTGACCATAAGTTGAGCGAAGTGCACGAAACACATTCCTCACAGAACGTGAGTTTTCGTAATAAGGTTGAACGATTTGTAAACGTTGTTCAGGCGTAAGTCTTTCCATTATGAAATGCCAAACAATACCAATACAAAAATAACATGACAGCATGACACGACTCACACGTGATCTGTCAAAAAAAAGGCTATTGAAAAAAGTATCTCGAAATGGATCACCCTATATTTATATCAAAATTTAACTTTCGATGGGATTTTAAGATCTATCTTAGATCTCTAAATTCATATCCTTAAATTAGAAAAAACCATAATTTTATCCATTATTATAGGTATACGCTGACTTTTTAAAGTGACTGTATTGAAGTAATTCGTTTTAGCAAAAAAAAAATAATAATTTAATCCAATTTGTAACTAATTCAAATAAACTTAATATATATGTTTATTAAGTTTATTCAATTCTGTTAACTTGTTTTGGTTTATTTTTTATTTTCTCTCTCTCTGATTTTAATTTAATTCAATCAATATGATGTGCATGTAAATATGTTGAGTGGCTTCTTGTCGTCGATTGTCAGCACCTGTTTTAAGACACTAACTACGTACTCTACTGTTGTTAATTGTACAAATAAACAAGAAATAGTTGAATGGAAATGAAAACGAAACACTGTAATCCATCGTGCTATTATCACAAAATGTTTACAAATACTTTTCAGCACTTAAAACATCAAATACAAAATAGTATTGTTGCAAGAAAAATAACAAGGATGAAGTTACAATTCAATTTGTGTTTATTTAAAAATGAATGTTTGATAAGTTTAAATAAAACTAAAACAATTAAAACTGTTTAAAAAAATAATGGCCAAATAAAAGAATGACATCAATAACAAGATGAAAATTGATTCAAGTGGCTTTTCATGATGAGTGATCCGTCGAATTAAAAACGTCAAATATTTCAAATTTTTTTTTTTTTGTTACAGCTAAAATGTAAAACATTTAAATCATTGGAGGGTAGAGAAGTAATTGTTATTGAAATTGTTATTTGAAATTAGAAATTGTTAATTTTAGTTAAAAAAATTCAAAATGATTTAGTAAAGTTCAAAGCTTAAGTATAGTTACTAAAATTCATTGGAGTCCCTGGTTGGGCGCCATTTGCTATATGCTCCATTTTATACAGAAAATCTAAATTTTTAAATAAATTTATATAATTTTAAATAAAAAATTCAAAAAAAAATTACAATATGGTATAATATCAAATTCCTTATTATTATTAATTTAAAATGACAAAAAGTATTAGCTGTCAACTTTATTATAATTTGAAAATTTGTTTAGTAATACACATACAGGGTGGCGCAAAAATAACCTTCCGATGTTTTTTGGCTGTAATTTAAAAAAAAAATGAAAAACTTTGATTCTTCTTGTGGATTATTTGTATTTGGTCTTTTAATTTTTTTTACATCAAGTCGAGAATATGATGTCATGTAAATAGCCGCCGCCACAGTTGATTGTCATTTGAGCCCTTTTTATGGAATTTTCCATCACTTTGGCCAAAACTTCCGGCGATAGGTCCTCACATTCTTGACGGATATTGTCTTAAAGAGTTGCAAGAGTCTGGAACTTGTTGACATAAACCCGCGACTTCAAAAAGCCCCACAAAAAGAAGTCTGGAGCGGTCAAATCAGGCGATCTTGCTGGCCAGTGCAAATCGCCAAAACGGGAGATTAGGTGCCCGGGAAATGCGTCCTTCAGCATATCGGTTGTGGCACGTGCAGTGTGTGGCGTTGCACCGTCCTGTTGAAACCACATGTTTTCCAATCCCAATTCATCAAGTTGCGGCAAAAAGAACTCGTTGATCATTGCTCTGTAGCGCTCACCATTCACAGTAACCGTTTGGCCCGCGACGTCTTCGAAGAAAAAAGGTCCTATGACTCCTCCAGCGAAAACAGCACACCATACAGTGACTTTGAGCGGGTGTAATGGCTCTTCGTGGGTTACACGCGGATTTTCAGTGCCCCAGAAGCGTAAATATTGCTTATTTGAGTACCCCGCTAAAATGGAAAAGGGCCTCATCACTCATAATTATTTTTGATGAAAAATCATCTTCATTATTGCTCAAATAAATAGTCACCAATATTCCGCGTTCTGGAGCAGTGTAGCGTAACATTGTTTATTAACGTGTATTTCGCATGTGTTTACTACACAAATGTCAAAACAGAACTGACATTAGGGGCCAATCGCAAAATTTATAGTATTTTCTGATAGGAGGATTACTTTTGCGCCACCTTGCATTGTGTTATACAAAATCATACAACAATAGTAAATTTACTAACACTCAATCATCGTCATCATAACTACAGCATACATACAAACAAAAAAAAATACATATTTAACTATATTATAATTTATGATGGCGCCAAATTTGCCAGACTTTTTTTGTTGGAGACAACAACCAAAAAAAAAAAAAAAGAATATATTGCTGAATATACCACACTGTATATAAAAAAACGATATTTCTATAATAAAACCAGTAGCTTAATACCATAATAAAATCATCTCTAGTAAAAATCTTGTATATGAGTGTTGATTTTAATTAATAGTTTTTTTTTTTTAATATAAACCCATATCAAATTGAAAATCCATCCATGTATTTAATTCATGTAGTTTTATTTAAATAATTTTTTTTATGACAACTTAAAACCATCTCATACCATTTTGTGATTCAATCTGTTTTGTTTTTCGGCTGATATATTTTAAAAGTCATCAAAATGTGTTAAACATATGCATGAAATTATAAGATCGTGCAGAACTGTTAAAATATTACACTTTTTTAATGAATGGGTGGACAGATTTTTATCGTTAATTAGTGGCAATGACAAAAATTATAAAAATAAAATTCAATAAAATTTGACTTGAATACACCCAAGCAAAAATACAATAAAGTATACTGTACTCTTCATCATATTGATAAAAACAATTTTTTTGTGATGTCATTAATTCTTTAGCATAACTACGAAATAAATATGATGACGTAAAGGGTGGTCCAACCATAATGCCTTATTGTCAAGTGTTTTACCCAACTTAATTTGACAAGTTTAACCATGATTAAGATTGTTTAAGCCTTTTACGAAAATGGGCGTTGGAATCAAAATGCATTTCGTGCACTTCGTGAATTTTTTTGGTCAGCATAATCGGCCAAATGTGTCCACAATAGGCAGAATTTTGCGCAAATTTCGGCAAAACGGGCCTGTAGAAAGTGTGGAAACACCTGTACATGCTCGACCAGTTCGTTCCGCGGAAAATATTGCTGTTGTTCGCGATAGTGTGGCAGAAGAGCCGTCAATGTCGACTCGTCGTCAGTGTTCGCTATCGCGAAATGATAACGGACTTCTTGTGCCAAGAAATTGAGGATATGGACACTTGCCACACAGCCAAGGAAAAAATTACTCCTTTGCACGAGAAATTCAATGGTCGTGTTATCTCTCGTCGTGGCGATGTGATTTAACACCGTTGGACTTATTTCTTTGGGGATACTTAAAAGATAAAGTGAAAGTTGAAAACTTGAAAACTTGAAAAAAAAAAACCAAAATACGTATTTTGGGGATCAGTGTGTATGGGGTTTAAGCTAAAAAAAAATCAATGAAGAAAAACCGCGATCACTAAATTTACTTTACAGGGGGCACAAAACGGGTTTTTTGATATCACATTTTTTTGTGAAAAAATCGCCTTTTGCTGAAGATTTTCGGATTTTTTGGGCTTTTTAAAATACACTAAACAAATTTTTTGTTGATACACTCAGAAAAATGTATGATTTAAAAAAAAAATAAATATAAAATCAAAGCTTTGAATTCTTCCTTACAATGTATAAAATTTCAAATAACGTTTTAACCCAGGCAAACACCTAATTTATTCGATTTTTTTTTTTTAAATGATGTGAAGTGAGGCGTTGCGTTTTGCAAAATGAGGGCATAAATTTTTGTAATAATGAAGAATATACCAAAGAAAGTTATTAGACACTAGCCGAATGAAATGCATTTTTTTTTTTGACAGATACGACCTTTATCAACAATCACGTTGAGACACGATTACTTACGAACTCTAGCTACGAGGGCGAATCAATAAGTCCGTGACTTTTAGAACTTCCCTCGTAGTTATATGAAATGCAACACTGCTCCCATCAAGTACCACCTGTTAATAGACTACTGTCAAAATTTGAGCAAGTTCCGTCATTTACTTTGCGTTTAACAGCTGTTCAAAACATACAACCTCGTGGATTTTTTTAAAAATGAAAAAAAGGGAATTTCGAGTGCTCATCAGAGAACTGCAAAATCATCTTTTTTCTTGATTTAATCATACACAAAAATTCTTGTTCACTTTTAATAATTCAATAAAATTCACTGTAGAATAAAATCAGCATCATGTTACTGAACACTGTTAAGTGATTACATTTGCATAAAACATAAACGACAGATGATTCACACTGATTCCAATTACGCGTTCAGTAACATGCTGCTGATTTTATTCTACAGTGAATTTTGTTGAATTATTAAAAGTGAACAAGAATTTTTGTGTATGATTAAATCAAGAAAAAAGTTGATTTTGCAGTTCTCTGGTGCTCATTAAACATTATTTTTTGCGGAAAAAAACCGTCAATCAAACCAAGGAAAAGCATGATAATACTATACTCTGCACCATCGATTTCAATGGTAAAAAAGTGACTTACTGACTTTAGTTGTGGTCTTACAAGCACGGAAGATGCCGAAGGTTCTGGACGGCCAATTGAGGTCAATGCACCCAAAAATGTCGAAAAATTCCACGATATGGTGTTGGCCGATCGAAGAGTAAAAGTGCGTGAGGCATTTCATATGACAGTGTGGTTTAAATTTTAAATTATCAGTTCGATTTAAGAATGCTGTCTGCAAGATGGGTGCCGCGTTTGCTCTCAATTGACAACACTCCGGAGACCAAGCAGCAGCCTAAACAATGTTTTTTCCGGCCAATAAGGTGATCTAAAGAAATGGCTCGGTGGAAAGAAATTTAGCTCCAACGATAAAATTATTATTGATCCAACAAATGCTTATTTTATGAACCTCGAAAAATCCTATTTTATGGAAGGGATACAAAAATTGGAGAAACCTTGGACTAAGTGTATTAACGGAGATTATGTTGAAAAATATATATTTTTTTTTTTTTTGCAAAAAAAAAACAGTGTTCCATTCAATAAGTCCGCCTTCGTATATTAAACGATTCATAGTAAAGTTTATTGTAGTTCATTCACTTCAAGATCATGCAAAACTTAAAACATTTTTAGTTTTGTTTATTTTGAATATTTTTTTTTTGCTTAAACAATTGATTTTGAAAATTTTTTGTCTTTTCTAGTCATAATACAAAATTTGCAAAAAAAAATATATATTTAAAATAAAACTTCTTTTTGCAAAGGTTATGGTTAAAAAAAAAATAAATTTGGGAATAAAAATTTTTCAAATTCAAAAACTCGTAGGTACAACTTAGGACACACAACTTGGCTACAACTTTTAAATTTAACCACCGGTTTTTTTTTAAATAATTTTATTTAAGATCAGCTCTATTACACCCATACTTTTTTTTAGCAATTGACTAAAAGCAAGGTTTGCCACAAAATATTTTTCAGAGCAAGTAAAATTTGTTGATAATACCAAAAAAAAACCCTAATGGATGCCGCGATGTTGGAACTGCAGTTTACCACATAATTCGCTGCT